>CAWUFW010018026.1:0-238401 GCA_963921515.1 Calotriton arnoldi
GGGCTGGACCCGGAGGATTGCACGGGTCCAGCTGAAGCTGTCGCCTCCTCGCAGGAGGGGCGGAACACGGACCCTGACCCCCACATGCTCCAGATCCTGGCGGTGGTGTTTCCAGACCTGGATGGGCAGCTGAAGGCCAGACAGCAGCAAGGAGGGGGTGAGTCAAAGACTGCACTGTGAACTCTGTATTACATGCTGTGTGCCCTCCTCTGGCCTGGTTCAACTGCCACAGTGCAGCAGTCATGTTGTCCAGGAGCCATGTCCCTCTATTGTGCACTGCCCACTGCTCATCTGATACCCAGGTGTGGCCCTTACATTCAGGGAATTGTGTCACTTGGGACTGTGTCCTTGCAGTTTGCTTCACTAAAGGTGGGGGACAGCATCTGTTTCCCTAACTCTGTTGTGGGCATCATGGGTGGGTCCATTGTTCACACTACGCCTGTGTTCTGACATGTAATCTGCGTGTTGCTTTGATATGCGGTCCACTTGCTGTGCTGAGCCACCACATGTGCCTGGGGTATGTGGCACACGCCCATGCAGCGGGTGGGAACAATGTTTGGCCCCAGGAGTGTTCAGATTACGTGTGTCACACATACATAGCCAGCTATCCACTGTCCAGGGCTCATCCCTCATTCATGTGGAGCAGGACAGTCATGCCTACTCCAGGCCATGCAATGCACTCTGTACTCCCACTCCCGTGTTTCAGCTGACACATTGTGCGCAGTGATTTGACCCCTCAGGTGTCTGCCTCTGTGTCAGTGTGCTGTGGATTAGTTGCCAGGACTGCTGGGGTGTTTCTTGGTAGGGGCTCAGCATGCCCCTGGAGATGTGACCATAGGAGACGATACTTGTGTGTCACATAGGTGTTTGATCAGCTGCCCGTGCAGACTGGGGTATGCGAATGTGAAGTTCAGGCAGCTGTTCCCCATTCACAGCAGATTGTGAGGGGCTCAGGTTCAGAGGGTAGTGTCACAGGTCTCCCATATGTCCAATAGGTATGACCTGGACAGATGAGGGTTAAGATGATGTGTTGTGTGGGGGATGTACATGTGCACTTGTGCAGCTCCAGGACTTGCATTCCCCATGACCTACTATTGTGACACAGTGCATAGTGTTGTTGTCTGGCTGCCAAGTCATACATCACTGAGACAGTGATGTATGACTTAGCAGTCATGCCTCTGCCATGGCATGTGTCTACTTATTGGTGATCCTGCAGGGGAGTGACATGTGCTACATGCACACCATTGTGGCGATGGCTATCAGGACATGGGTGCATCATGGTGTTTGTCGCTGGTATGCATCACATGCATTTCCTATTTGACTCTGGGCATCCCTTTCATCCGGAAACCTGTACTGACTCAGTGGCAAGAGATGTGATGTGTGCATGTCCACATGCCACACCGTGTCCTCTGCACTGTCCAACTACTGTGTACTTGGTGCATGTGTCCACACTGGGGTGTTGCAATCCAACAGACACCAGACAGATGGGTGCAAGGCCATGTGGGATGTGAGTGCCATGCTTGGCATCAGACTGACAATTGGCTTCTCCTGTTCAGTCAGGGCACTTTTAGCAATGTACAACTAATGATGCCAGGGCTTGCTCTGTAATGTGCTGTGCTCACAGTGGTGTTTGCGTTTGGTGCAGGTGACTGATGTCTGTCTGTTTCCCCATTGTTTGCAGATACATCCACAGCCACGGAAGGGGACAGCTCCACGGACCAGGAGGAGCCAGAGAGCCAGACTGGGTCAGCAGCCGAGGAGTGGTCGGAGGGACCCAGTGGCACGGAGGGCGAGGGGAGCCACACCGAGGAGTCCTCAGCACCATCCACCTCAGCTGAGGACCAGAGCAACTCGGAGGATGACTCCCTTATGGAGGCGGGTGTCAGCAGCCACCACACCCCAGCTAGTGTTGCTGTCCCCGCCACCACCAGCACCACCACCGCCCTCCCATCGGCTCCCATTCCCCAGGTCCGTGGAGGCTCCCATGTTCAGGAGCGTGTCTCCTTTGGGCCAGGCACCGCACCCCCTGCCCCTGTGTCCCCTGCTGCCCTGAGTGAGGAGTCTGTGTACCTCCTTCGCCAGCTCCATGTAGGGCAGACAGCCATGCTGAGTGTCCTCCATGCGCACACCGCTCTGTTGACTCAGCTGGTGTCGTTCATGGAGGGCATCTCATTGGGCATGTCTGACCTACAGAGGGGCAATAGGTCCATGGACTCCTCCCTGACGGCAGCAGTGTCCCTCCTCAGACAGTCCCTCACCCCTCCTGCCTCTGCTCCATCCACACTGCCCAGCACCTTACCCGTCCCAAGCACACACACACCGGCACAGGCACACACACACCGGCACAGGCACACACCAGCACACACACGTCCAGCACACAGACACACACGCCACAAACAAAACGCACACGCACGCACAGTCAGAGGACTGAAACCAGACTCACAGGGGATGGGGCCCTGGTACACACACACGCATCCACGGGCACTGCGCAGTCCTCAGTTGCCTCTCCCTCCAAAACACCCTCCCTTGCCTCACCTGCAACCCCAAAGACCCAGCGCCTCTTCCTCAGTGACCTCGGCCTCTTCCCCTCCGATCCAGCTGCTCCAGCATCCAGGGGGAAGAGGAAGCCCCCACACGGAGCAGAGTGCCCCTCGCCCCCGGACACTCTCCCCCAGGCGCAGACAGACTGAGGCCCCCACCCGCAAGTCCCCCGGAGTGGTAAGAGCAAGACCCCGCCGCCGCCCTGCAGCTCAAGCACCAGGTCTCCTTCCTCCATCCCTCAGGCCCCCACTCCACAGGTGCCCCCACCACACCCTGCCCCAGGTTCCCCCACCCACAGATATACCATCCCCAAGAGGATCCGGCCTTCTCCCCTGGCACTTGCTCTCCCGGCACCACACCCCCTCTGCGCTTGTCTGTGCCACTGATGTGGTGAGGGTGTCCTCCCCCTCTGTCCAGCCCACCTTGCCTGTTCCCCATTCTCCTCCCCTGGTGGTAGGCACTGCAGTGGAGTCCACTACCACCCTGTCTGACTTGGGCACTGCAGTGGCAGACCTGTCCACTCCATCTGCAGGGTCCACTGCAGTCGTGCCGGCACCCACAACATCTGAGTCATGCCCCCCAGTTGTGCCGGCACACACCATGTCAGACACCTCCACTGCAGTTGTCAGTGGCTCTCCAGCACCCACCACCCCTTCCCTGCTTCCTCCTGGTGAGCCCTGATCCTGTCCCTGCGGTGCTTGGCCTTACCCCCCGGTTGCCCCTCCTAGTGGATTGTCCCTGGTTTTGTGCAGGCATGTGTAGGGTGGCATCTGCCACTGTCACCCACTTGTGACTTTGTTGATGGACTGGCCATTGGCCTTTGTTAATTTTCTACCGGACTTCTACTTTTAATGCCACATATGCTGAATAAAGCAACTTTCTGTTCTCTAGTGCTTTTGCTTCTGATGTACATGATGTTGATGATGCTAACCATGCCCTTGCTGCAGTGATGGTGATATTTGGTCTCATGATAATGAAGTGTTACTGTGCAGGAACCCATGTGGTCCAGGGGGAATGTGTCCTATCCTGTGGTGTATCCATGTCATCCATAGCAGCATCTGAGGGTGTCATGTGTTCAGTATTTGGCAATGGGATTTCCTACTTAGATTGGCTATTTCACATCTGTGGCTTCCACCCCTGCACATCTGTTGTGCCTGCCATTGTTCAATTCGTCTACTTCCCTGACCGTGTGGCCATCTCCAGTGGACATGCAGGTTTGGGCATCAATGGGGAAGGACTCATCTGTTGTCAGTGCAACATTGCTATACAAGTGTGTTGGATCTGTGCTGATGATTCCGTTGGCACTTCCATGACCAGGCTGATGTTACGGGAGCCCTCATTTGGTGCTAATTGTTGATTGTGTGACCAAGTGCTCAGCTGACATGAGGCGGCCCTACTGAGGCAACATATGGCACAGCTTTCCTTACACAGGAGTGGAGTCCCCTCATGGCAGTGTGTACTCCTGTGACATTGCCTGCGCCCAAGGTGTGTGTTGTATGTGCATGTCTGTGTGTTCACTTCCGTTTAGCTGTGCATGCTGTGATCCCTAGTGTTGTACCTGTTTGTGATGCTAGCTGAGTTGACCTATGTTCCCCCAAAGTCTTCTCCCTGGGTTCTCTGTGATGTGGGTGCATGGCACATTACTGGTCATCAGGGTGTCACCCATAGGTGTGTTTGCTGTCAGGGCTGAGTTTGTGTGCAGACGCAGATGGGTCACAGTCAGGTTTCCCTTGGCACATGTTGTTTGCCCCTGTCATGTGATTTCCAGTTTGTGTTATCTTTCAGTGATTGTGACACAGTGTGTGTGTGACTGCTGGCACTCCTCAGGGTCCGGGCTGCAATGTTGGTTGTTGTCTATGTGTGTTCTTTGTGGGTGACCTTGGCTTCTTCATTGGTGTGTGACTGTGGATGGGATCCCATTGGTTGGTGTGGTATTGCCGTCATGTCCATGTACAGCGTAGTGTGCAGTGTGTCAGACATTCAGGAGTCTTGTTGAGTGGCCATGTGTGATGTGTTTCTGCACCTTGGTTCCCACCCACCACCCTGGAATAGTCATGGGTGCATGTGCAATGTCACCAGTGCATGTGTACTTCACTGCTGCACATTGTTGGAGGTCGAGGGGTGTGGTGTTGAGTGTGTGCAGATGAGAGTTGTTGCCCGGCTAGGCCCCTGCCTCCATGTTGGCCTTGGCTTACTGGCCATGCTGATTGATTTGTGCTTGTGTAGGTGTGATGGTAGTTAGTTGCTCAGGACACATGACTGTGTTTCACAGTGTGAACCACATTTAGCTTTGTCATCACAGTGGGATTGTAATGCAGCCCAGGGTCACCACATTGTGGGGGCCCTGGGGGTGGTGCTGTGGTGTGTCTGTGTCTTGCTGTGTCAGTTGCTGTCCCTACGTGCCTGTGTGACATGTGTGATTTGTGCTCCCTCTCATCTGACAATGCCTGCTTGCCCACATAGGGGATTTGGATCCATGAGTTACCTTTGTGTGGCACTGTATGCACATCTGTAAGATTGGTATTCAGGTCTCCTCATGTGTTGTGTGGTTGCCTGGGGACACTGGCACACCCCCCCTCACCTGTTGTGTATGATGTGCAGTGTGGGTCTGCCTGTTTGTGTTTGTGCATCTGCACCACTGCATTGGCATATCTTGGGTGTGCCATTGGCTGTATGTAGTTTTGTGGGTTTCCCCTGCTGTCCCTGGGACTCCTAGGTCATCAGTCAGCACAATGATCATGGTTTGTGTGTCCCATTGCTGCCATGGTACGGTATCTGTTCACCTCACATCTGCAGTCTCCACAGGGTATCTGCATTTGTGTGCCCATTGGTGCAAATATGTGGGTCTGCATTCTGATGGTCACTTCTGTCATTGTGTCATTGATGATTGTTGACGGTGTCAGCCCCCATGGGTGTTGTTTGTCTGCACATGGCCAAAGGTATGTCTTATTTGCACTGCAGTATTTGGCTCCCCCAATTTATGTTGCAATGGGACACATACACTACTTTGCCACTGATGTGTTTTTGTTCTGTGACCAGGAATCATCCATGCAGTTTGGCAGTTGCACCTCTTTCTTTGTTAACACTTACCTTTTGGTCACTGTGGTGATGGGGGTTTAGACCCCATTGCCACAATGTTCAAAATGTGCTTCAGCTATGGACCCCACACTTACATTTTGGTCACTGTGATGATGGGGGTTTGGACCCCATTGCCACAATGTTCAAAATGTGCTTCAGCTATGGACCCCACACTTACCTTTTGGTCACTGTGGTGATGGGGGTTTAGACCCCATTGCCACAATGTTCAAAATGTGCTTCAGCTATGGACCCCACACTTACATTTTGGTCACTGTGATGATGGGGGTTTGGACCCCATTGCCACAATGTTCAAAATGTGCTTCAGCTATGGACCCCACACTTACATTTTGGTCACTGTGGTGATGGGGGTTTAGACCCCATTGCCACAATGTTCAAAATGTGCTTCAGCTATGGACCCCACACTTACATTTTGGTCACTGTGATGATGGGGGTTTGGACCCCATTGCCACAATGTTCAAAATGTGCTTCAGCTATGGACCCCACACTTACCTTTTGGTCACTGTGGTGATGGGGGTTTAGACCCCATTGCCACAATGTTCAAAATGTGCTTCAGCTATAGACCCCACACTTACATTTTGGTCACTGTGATGATGGGGTTTGGACCCCATTGACACAATGTTCAAAATGTGCTTCAGCTATGGACCCCACACTTACATTTTGGTCACTGTGGTGATGGGGGTTTAGACCCCATTGCCACAATGTTCAAAATGTGCTTCAGCTATGGACCCCACACTTACATTTTGGTCACTGTGATGATGGGGTTTGGACCCCATTGCCACAATGGTCATGGCCTGCTTGCATTGTTGGTGCCACACACATATATGTGTGGCACATGTGCTAGGGGGTCACATTGTATGTTCAAAGTCATGTTCGGTGTTGTAGGCATTTGACACAGTCTACACACGCTTGTCATGGTGTTGGGGGATGTCTTCTTCTTGCATTCCCTAGGTTGTGGTGTGCTGGTTGTGTCATGCATTGTCCATCCTATGAGTGGGGGTGGTAGTAGTGGTTGGCATCCAGCCCCCTGGCTGAGGGTGGTAGTAGTGGTAGGCATCCAGCCCCCCTGGGTGTGGGTGGTAGTAGTGGTAGGCATCCAGCACCCCCTGGGTGATGGTGGTAGTAGTGGTAGGCATCCAGCCCCCCTGGCTAAGGGTGGTAGTAGTGGTAGGCATCCAGCCCCCCTGGCTAAAGGTGGTGGTAGGCATCCAGGCCCCCCTGGGTGAGGGTGGTAGTAGTGGTAGGCATCCAGCACCCCCTGGGTGAGGGTGGTAGTAGTGGTAGGCATCCAGCCCCCCTGGCTAAGGGTGGTGGTAGGCATCCAGCCCCCCTGGCTGAGGGTGGTAGTAGTGGTAGGCATCCAGCCCCCCTGGGTGTGGGTGGTAGTAGTGGTAGGCATCCAGCCCCCCTGGCTGAGGGTGGTAGTAGTGGTAGGCATCCAGCCCCCCTGGCTAAGGGTGGTGGTAGGCATCCAGCCCCCCTGGCTGAGGGTGGTAGTAGTGGTAGGCATCCAGCCCCCTGGGTGAGGGTGGTAGTAGTGGTAGGCATCCAGCCCCCCCTGGCTAAGGGTGGTGGTAGGCATCCAGACCCCCCTGGGTGAGGGTGGTAGTGGTGGTAGGCATCCAGCCCCCCCTGGGTGAGGGTGGTAGTAGTGGTAGGCATCCAGCCCCCCCTGGCTAAGGGTGGTGGTAGGCATCCAGCCCCCCTGGCTGAGGGTGGTAGTAGTGGTAGGCATCCAGCCCCCCTGGCTAAGGGTGGTGGTAGGCATCCAGCCCCCTGGCTGAGGGTGGTAGTAGTGGTAGGCATCCAGCCCCCCTGGGTGTGGGTGGTAGTAGTGGTAGGCATCCAGCCCCCCTGGCTGAGGGTGGTAGTAGTGGTAGGCATCCAGCCCCCCTGGCTAAGGGTGGTGGTAGGCATCCAGCCCCCCTGGGTGAGGGTGGTAGTAGTGGTAGGCATCCAGCCCCCTGGGTGAGGGTGGTAGTAGTGGTGGGCATCCAGCCCCCCTGGCTAAGGGTGGTGGTAGGCATCCAGCCCCCCTGGGTGAGGGTGGTAGTAGTGGTAGGCATCCAGCCCCCCTGGGTGAGGGTGGTAGTAGTGGTGGGCATCCAGCCCCCCCTGGCTCAGGGTGGTGGTAGGCATCCTGCCCCCCCCTGGGTAGGGGTGGTGGTGGGCATTCAGGCCCCTGTGTGCATATGTGGCATTGGTGATGGGCATCCCGCCCCTATGGTGCTGCAGTTGCTGGTGTAAGTATATTCTGCATCCCTCTGTGTGTGTGTGTGATGTGTCGTGTACGTGTTGTATGTGTTTTGTGGTTGGTGTCTGACTTACCTTCTGCGCCGTACGCGTCCGTGCCTGTTCCGGTAGTAAATGTAGAATATTGGTATGATCGGGACGAAGGGATTCATGGTTGGTTCGTGTCGTTCGTCCTTCTCGCTGCTTCGCGTCGTCCTCGTCGCTTCGCGTCGTCCTCGTCGCTTCGCCTCGTCCTCGTCGCTGGCGTGTTCGTCTCGTAGCCGTGGATCGTGTTGTGGCGCGAATCGGAGCTTATGTGCACCTCTCCCGGATGCTTTGACGTGCCGTGCGTAGCGACGGGTTCGGCGCGTACGGAAAGCGCATCGTACTCGTTCGGCCGGACGGAGCTGCATTTTTCCTTACGTGCGACTCGATTCGGCGTTTCCGGATTCGCCTCGGTCGGGGAACAGGACCTGGTTTGGGTGAGTACGGCTCGGCCGGATTCTGTGCTGTTGTGCGCATCGTACTTACTCGTTCGGTGTGCTGTACGGATCGGTCGGGAAACAGGCTTTCGCATGGCTTTTTTCCCGACCGAATGGTATTGGGTGCGCCTCCGACCGAGATCGGAATCGGCCCCTAAATGTTTAAAAAAGAGGGTAACTGTTCCTGATAAGGCATGAATACTTGCAAAGAGAAGAGAGACAAAACTGCTAGGTACTGAACAAGATAATAGAGGACAGTCAACAAGATTATTTCTTGTTGCCCTCACACATCCCTGGGGATGTCATGCTTCATCATCAGGTGGGTGCTCCTCGTCGGGCGGCGCTGCAATGCCCTACGGGTCCCCCGAATGGTCACTTCTATCAGAGATCTTTTGATTTTTCTTGCCGTTTGATGAGTGTGAGAGTGTCTTAGTGTGATAGTGAAGATTGAGTGTAAAGTGAAGTAAAACTGGCTCGGGGATATCGCATTAACTTTAATAGAAGGACTCCCCTGTCAGATTAAAAAACCCGAAGGTAAGTGTTACTATATGGGTAATAATGTCCCCTAGTAGCCATAAAAAGTGGTCAACATGTTTTGCACCTAAATTGTCAAAATGATCCTTGGCGCTTCGTCAGGACTAAAAAAGCTGTGGGGAGGTGGAAAGCCAGCCCCACCTATGATTTCAAGGTAAGTGGCCCCCCTATACAAGGGTGCTGCCCACTTGTGATTAACTTTCACTGTTGGTTCGACCCAGACAAATAAGGAGAGAGAAAAGAAAAAAGGACGCAAACAAACATATAATATACTTCTGTTAGATAGTTATTAGCATAAGGGGTCCAACTTGATTAGAGGATCCCTTGATGTGAAGTACTGCATATGACTGTGGCTGGCATAGTCACCAGATATAGATTCACGTAAACACACACCCATGAGTTTGAAATATTTATTATTCATTTGCCCCTCTGTTGTTGTTTTTTGGTCACAAGTTTGGCTACAAATTAACCTGATTTTTCATTTCAATGTCCCATACTCTAAGCTTAATTTGTTTTTGGCAAGTGTATCTGATGTTTGGATAAATACTTCTTTTGATATTAGAGTATTTGAACTTCTATTAGCAATTGCTTTCCAGCGAATCACCCGAAATTGGAAAGACTCTACACAGCTGTCCGCCAAAACGTGGTGGTATGCAGTATGTCACAACCACCGCTTGGATACTTCATATATGACACCTTTAACTCTTGTTTCAAAGCATAAGGACTTATGGACACCTGTTACGCAATTCCTCGATGACTCTGTAAAAGTGTCTTTTGCTCCTACAACCGACAACCTCCTTGACTCCGTATTGTATTATTTACTTTATTATCAAGTATCTTTTATTATTTATTTTGAATATTTATGTTGTCCTTTTGATCAGACATTGTTGTGGATCAATATTATACTTAAGTCCCCCTCCCTTTTCCCAACCTCATTATTTGTTTAGTTGTGTTGTATTACTGCTTTTATCTTAATAAACTTATTCTTAAACTTAAAACTTTTTTTACACATTTTGGTGAGAAAGATATATGTGAAAGATCTGTTCTCTTTATTTTTCTCCCTTTACCATTCCACTTCAATGCAGGCTTTTTAAGATTTATGAAAGGCCTGAAAACGCATAGGTAAGACAGCCCTTTTCACTCAGGTGCCTGTCAATGATACAAACATATACACGCTGGCAAGTGTGTCTCTCACTGATATCAGAATCCACTATCTGAAAAGAAATGCCTCTCTAGGATAAAATAAATATACTCTGGCAAAAGGTTTCTCACACGAGAAACATACATGACCTCACATGCTACATGATAACATTCACCTCAAAGAGAGGGAGTGTTCATTAATAAGAATGTATGAGTTATGACAGTTTTCAATTGTGACAGGAATTTGAACACTTGCCTCAAGTGTTGTAAAATATAAGAGCATACTCACTTTGATGAGAAGTGCCTCTAGCTGATAGGTAAGAACAGGTGACTACTGAGCAGGATGAAGTCTACCCTCTTGTTAAATATGAGCAAGTCAAACCTGCCGGAATTTAATGGGTGACAAATGCTTGGCTAATACTGCAATTTGCAGTTTCTAGAGCAGTAGGAAGAAAAATCTGCAGGGTATACACCATTTTGGAAGGTTAAACTCAATTATTACATGTGAAAAATTCTGACCACCTACATGTTGGATTTTAAGTGCGATGGGTATTGCATTTGACACCAGGGCACTCATAATCAGGTCCTTAGTGTTTCTTTCTATACATTTTTAATAGTGGTTACTTTCCTTTATCAAAATGTGTGAACCTTAAGAAGAACCACACCTGGAGGATAAAAATCTATATCTTATCACAGGAGGTACATCTTAGTGAGGACAGGAGTTTATGCATTCCTTCCCCTTTCAAACTGATGTGTGCCTCTTTTTAGGTCGAGCCTAGCATTGCAGCGCATGCGCTGCTCGCTCTGCGAGGCATGTCTAGTAGGGTTAGATGTGGAAGTGCTGTGGAAGCCTCGCCTTCTCTCCGCCCATATTTTTGATTGGCCGGTGTCATTGTCTTTGGTAAATGCTGGCTTCCGATTGATAATGAGGCTTCTTAGTCCCTCCTTGTTACCGCCCTGTCTCCTTTTGTGACCGCCCATCAGGACTGGATCTTTTACTTGCGGCGTTACACAGTCTCCTTCATAAGTCGGTAAGCACTATTTTTTGTTATTTGCAGCGATGTCCTCTTTCACTTTAGGGGCCGCGCTTGTTTATTTAATTAATTTACCGTGCGGGCCACTTTCACCTTAGCGGCCACGCTTTTTTATTTAATTAATTTGCATCCCGGGCCGAAAGGGAGCTTTTCTAGTCACTAATGTAACAAGCATTTGTACCACCACCACCAGTACCACCACTACTACCAGTACCACCAGTACCACCACCACCAGTACCACCACCACCAGTACCACCACCACCAGTACCACCAGTACCTCCACCACCAGTACCACCAACAGTACCTCCACCACCAGTACCACCAACAGTACCACCACCAGTACCATCAGTACAACCACCACTACCAGTACCACCAACACCAGTACCACCATCAGTCCCACCCACCACCAGTACCACCACCACCACCAGTACCACCACCAGTACCACCACCACCACCACCACCACCACCACCAGTACCACCACCAGTACCACCACCACCAGTCCCGCCACCACCACAAGTACTACCACCACCACCAGTACCACCGTCACCACCAGTACCACCACCACCAGTGCCACCACTACCACCAGTACAACCAGTACCACCACCAGTACCACCACCACCACCAGTACCACCACCAGTACCACCACCACCAGTACCACCACCAGTACCACCACCTCCATTACTACCACTACCAGTACCACCAACACCACCAGTACCACCACCACCAGTACCAGCACCACTACCACCACCTCCACCACTACCACAACCAGTACCAACACCAGTACCACCACCACCACTACCACCACCACCAGTACCAACAACAGTACCACCACCAGTACCACCGCCACCAGTACCACCACCAGTACCACCACCAGTACCACCACCTCTACCAGTACCACCACCAGTACCACCACCAGTACCACCACCTCCACCACTACCACCAACACCAGCAGTACCACCAGTACCAGTACCACCAGTACCACCACCTCCACCACTACCACCACCAGTACCAGTACCACCACCACTACCAGTACCACCTGTACAACCACCACCAGTACTACCACCACCACCATTACAAACACCAGTACCACCACCACCACCACTACTACCACCACCAGTACCAGCACTACCAGTACCAGTACCACCAGTACCACCACCAGTGCCACCAGTACCACCACCAGTACCACCACCACCAGTACCACAACCACCACCAGTACCACCACCACCAGTACTACCACCACCAGTACCACCACCACCACCAGTACCACCACCACACGTACCACCACCAGTACCAGGTCCATCAGTACCACCACCACCAGTACCACCAGTACCACCACCACCAGTCCCACCAGTACCACCACCACCACCACCACGACCAGTACCACCACCAGTACCACCACCACCAGTACCACCACCACCAGTCCCACCACCATCACAAGTACTACCACCACCACCAGTACCACCATCACCACCAGTACCACCACTACCACCAGAACAACCAGTACCACCACCAGTACCACCACCACCAGTACCACCACCAGTACCACCACCACCACCTCCACCACTACCATCAGCAGTACCACCAACACAACCAGTACCACCACCACCAGCACCGCTACCACCACCTCCACCACAACTAGTACCAACACCAGTACCACCACCAGTACCACCACCACTACCACCACCACCACCAACAGTACCACCACCACCACCTGTACCACCACCACCAGTATCACCACCACCAGTACCACCACCACCACCAGTACCACCACCAGTACCACCACCTCCACCACTACCACCACCACCACCAGCAGTACCACCAGTACCAGTACCACCAGTACCACCACCTCCACCACTACTACCACCAGTACCACCACCACCACCACTATCAGTACCACCTGTACAACCACCACCACTACTGCCACCACCACCATTACCAACACCAGTACCACCATCACCACCACTACTACTACCACCAGTGCCACCAGTACCACCACCAGTACCACCACCACCAGTACCACAACCACCACCAGTACCACCACCACCAGTACTACCACCACCAGTACCACCACCACCACCAGTACCACCACCACACGTACCACCACCAGTACCAGGACCATCAGTACCACCACCACCAGTACCACCAGTACCACCACCACCAGTCCCACCAGTACCACCACCACCACCACCACGACCAGTACCACCACCAGTTCCACCACCACCAGTACCACCACCACCAGTCCCACCACCACCACAAGTACTACCACCACCACCAGTACCACCATCACCACCAGTACCACCACTACCACCAGAACAACCAGTACCACCACCAGTACCACCACCACCAGTACCACCACCAGTACCACCACCACCACCTCCACCACTACCATCAGCAGTACCACCAACACAACCAGTACCACCACCACCAGCACCGCTACCACCACCTCCACCACAACTAGTACCAACACCAGTACCACCACCAGTACCACCACCACTACCACCACCACCAACAGTACCACCACCACCACCTGTACCACCACCACCAGTATCACCACCACCAGTACCACCACCACCACCAGTACCACCACCAGTACCACCACCTCCACCACTACCACCACCACCACCAGCAGTACCACCAGTACCAGTACCACCAGTACCACCACCTCCACCACTACTACCACCAGTACCAGTACCACCACCACCACCACTATCAGTACCACCTGTACAACCACCACCACTACTGCCACCACCACCATTACCAACACCAGTACCACCATCACCACCACTACTACTACCACCAGTACCACCACTACCAGTACCAGTACCACCAGTACCAGTACCACCATCAGTGCCACCAGTACCACAACCACCACCAGTACCACCACCACCAGTACCACCACCACCACCAGTACCACCACCACCAGTACCACCACCACACATACCACCACCAGCACCAGGACCATCAGTACCACCACCACCAGTACCACCACAACCAGTACCAGTACCAACACCAGTACCACCACCACCAGTCCCACCAGTACCACCACCACTACCAGTACCAGCACTACCAGTGCCACCATCACCAGTTCCACCACCACCACCAGTACCACCATCACCAGTTCCACCACCATCACCAGTTCCACCACCACCACAAGTACCACCGTCACCACCAGTACCACCAGTACCACCAACACCACCAGTACCACCACTACCACCACCAGTACCACCAGTACCACCAGTACCACTGTCACCAAGAGTACTACCACCACCACCACCAGTACAAGTACCACCAGTACCACCACCACCAGTACCACCACCACTATCAGTACCACCACCACTATCACCACCAGCACCACAACCACCAGTACCACACCACCACCAGTACCAGTACCACCACCACCAGTATCAGTACCACCACCACCAGTACCACCACCACCAGTAGCACCACTACCAGTAACACCACCACCAGTATCACCACCACACATACCATCACCACCAGTATCACCACCAGTACCACCACTACCACCAGTACCAACACCACCAGTACCACCACCACCACCAGTACAACCACCAGTACCACCACCAGTACCACCA
Organism: Calotriton arnoldi; assembly: GCA_963921515.1. NCBI lineage: Eukaryota > Metazoa > Chordata > Amphibia > Caudata > Salamandridae > Calotriton > Calotriton arnoldi. The sequence goes on from CAWUFW010018026.1 coordinate 14,654, forward strand.
CTAGTAACACCACCAGTACCACCAGTACCACCACCACCACAAGTACTACCACCGCCAGTACTACCACCAACATTACCACCACCACCAGTATCACCACCACCAGTACCACCACCAGTACAACCACCACCAGTACCACCACTACCACCACCAACAGTACCAGTACCACCCCCAGTACTACCAACAGTAATACCAGTACCACCACCGCTACCACTGCTACCACCACCACCAGTACCACCACCATCAGTACCACCAGTACCACCAGTACCACCACCACCAGTACCACCACCAACACCAGTACCACCACTACTACCACTACTACCACCACCAGTACCACCACCAGTGCCACCAGTCCCACCACCACCAGTACCACCAACACCAGTGCCACCAGTACCAGTACCACCACCAGTTCAACCAGTACCACCAGCACCACCACCAGTACCACCACCATCAGTACCACCACCACCAGTACTACCACCACCAGGACCACCATTACCACCACCACCAGTACCACCACCAGTACCACCACCACCAGTACCACCACCCACACCAGTACCACCACCACCACAAGTATCACCACCACCACCAGTACCACCACCAACTGTACTACCACCACCAGTACCACCACCACCAGTACCACCACCAGTAACACCACCACCAGTACCACCACCACACATACCACCACCACCAGTATCCCCACCAGTATCAGTACCACCACCACCCTCACCAGTACCACCACCACCAGTACCACCACTAGTACTGCCACCACCAGCAGTACCAACATCACTACAAGTACCACCACCAGTACCAACACCACCAGTACCACCACCACCACCAGTGCCACCACCAGTACTACCACCAGTACCACCACCAATAGTACCACCACCAGTACCACCACTGCCACCAGTACCACAGCCAGTACCACCACCACCAGTACCACCACTAGTACCACCACCACCAGTATCACCACCACAAGTACCACCTCCACCACTACCACCACCAGTACCAGTACCACCACCACCACCACTACCAGTACCACCTGTACAACCACAACCAGTACTACCACCACCACCATTACCAACACCAATACCACCACCACCACCACCACTACTACCACCACCAGTACCAGCACTACCACCAGTGCCACCAGTACCACCACCACCACCAGTACCACCACCACCAGTGCCACCAGTACCAGTACCACAACCACCACCAGTACCACCACCACCAGTACTACCACCACCAGTACCACCAACACCACCACCACCAGTGCCACCACCACCAGTACCACCATCACACGTACCACCACCAGTACCAGGACCATCAGTACCAGTACCACCAGTACCACCACCAGTACCACCACCACCAGTACCACCACCACTACCAGTACCACCACCACCACGACCAGTACCACGACCAGTACCACGACCACCAGTACCACCACCACCACAAGTACTACCACCTCCACCAGTACCACCGTCACCACCAGTACCACCACTACCACCAATACAACCAGTACCACAACCAGTACCACCACCACCAGTACCACCACCAGTACCACCACCACCACCTCCACCACTACCACCAGCAGTACCACCAACACAACCAGTACCACCACCACCAGTACCAGCACCACTACCACCACCTCCACCACAACCAGTACCAACACCAGTACCACCACCACTACCACCACCACCAGTACCACCAACAGTACCACCACCAGTACCACCACAACCAGTATCACCACCACTAGTACCACCACCACCACCAGTACCACCACCTCCACCACTACCACCACCAGCAGTACCACCAGTACCACCACCTCCACCACTACTACCACCAGTACCAGTACCACCACCACCACCACTATCAGTACCACCTGTACAACCACCACCAGTACTACCACCACCACCATTACCAACACCAGTACCACCATCACCACCACTACTACCTCCACCAGTACCACCACTACCAGTACCACCAGTAACAGTACCACCACCAATGCCACCAGTACCACAACCACCACCAGTACCACCACCACCAGTACCACCACCACCACCAGTACCACCACCACCACCAGTACCACCACCACACATACCACCACCAGGACCATCCGTAGCACCACCACCAGTACCAGTACCACCACTACCAGTACCACTAGTACCAACACCAGTACCACCACCACCAGTACCACCACCACTACCAGTACCGCCACCACCAGTACCACCATCACCAGTTCCACCACCACCACCAGTACCACCATCACCAGTTCCACCACCACCACAAGTACCACCATCCCCACCAGTACCACCAACACCACCAGTACCACCACTACCACCACCAGTACCAACAGTACCACCAGTACCACTGCCACCAAGAGTACTACCACCACCAGTACCAGTACCACCAGTACCACCACCACCAGTACCACCACCACCACCACTATCAGTACCACCACCACTATCACCACCAGCACCACCAGCACCACAACCACCAGTACCACACCACCACCAGTACCAGTACCACCACCACGAGTATCAGTACCACTACCACCAGTACCACCACTACCAATACCACCACCAGTAGCACCACCAGTACCACCACCAGTACCACAACCACTACCACCACCAGTACCACCAGGACCAGTACCAGTAGTACTACCACCACCACCAGTACCACCACCAGTACCACCAGTACCACCATCAGTACCACCACCAGTACCACCAGGACCAGTACCAGTAGTATTACCACCACCACCAGTACCACCACCAGTACCACCAGTACCACCACCAGTACCACCACCAGTACCCCCACCACCAGTACCACCACCACAAGTACCAGTACCACCAGTACCACCACCAGTACAACCACCAGTACCACCACAAGTACCAGTACTACAACCACAAGTACTACTACCACCAGTACCACCACCAGTACCACAACCACCAGTACCACTACCACCAGTATCACCACCACAAGTACTACCTCCACCACTACCACCACCAGTACCAGTGCTACCACCACCACCACTACCAGTACCACCTGTACAACCACCACCAGTACTACCACCACCACCATTACCAACACCAGTACCACCACCACCACCACTACTACCACCACCAGTACCACACTACCACCAGTGACACCAGTACCACCACCACCACCAATACCACCACCACCAGTGCCACCAGTACCACAACCACCACCAGTACCACCACCACCACCAGTACTACCACCACCAGTACCACCACCACCACCAGTACCACCACCACACGTACCACCACCAGTACCAGGACCATCAGTACCACCACCACCAGTACCACCAGTACCACCACCATTACCACCACCACCAGTACCACCACCACTACCAGTACCACCACCACCATGACCAGTACCACCACCAGTACCACCACCACCAGTACCACCACCACCAGTCCCACCACCACCACAAGTACTACCACCAGCACCCGTACCACCGTCACCACCAGTACCACCACTACCACCAGTACAACCAGTACCACCACCAGTACCACCACCACCAGTACCACCACCACCAGCACCACCACCACCACCTCCACCACTACCACCAGCAGTACCACCAACACAACCAGTACCACCACCACCAGTATCACCACCACCAGTACCACCACCACCACCAGTACCAGCACCAGTACCACCACCTCCACCACTACCACCACCACCACCAGCAGTACCACCAGTACCAGTACCACCAGTACCACCACCTCAACCAATACTACCACCAGTACCAGTACCACCACCACCACCACTATCAGTACCACCTGTACAACCACCACCAGTACCACCATCACCACCACTACTACCACCACCAGTACCACCACTACCAGTACCACCAGTACCAGTACCACCACCAGTGCCACCAGTACCACAACCACCACCAGTACCACCACCACCACCAGTACCACCACCACCACCAGTACCACCACCACACATACCACCACCAGTACCAGGACCATCAGTACCAACACCACCTGTACCAGTACCACCACAACCAGTACCACCAGTACCAACACCAGTACCACCAGTACCACCAGTACCACCACCACTACCAGTACCACCGCCACCAGTACCACCATCACCAGTTCCACCACCAGTACCACCATCACCAGTTCTACCACCACCACAAGTACCACCATCACCACCAGTACCACCAGTACCACCACTACCACCACCAGTACCACCAGTACCACTGCCACCACCACCAGTACAAGTACCACCAGTACCACCACCACCAGTACCACCACCACTATCAATACCACCACCACTATCACCACCAGCACCACCAGCACCACAACCACCAGTACCACACCACCACCAGTACCAGTACCACCACCACCAGTATCAGTACCACCACCACCAGTACCACCACCAGTACCACCACTACCACCAGTACCAACACCACCAGTACCACCACCAGTACCACCAATACCAATACCACCACTAGTAACACCACCAGTACCACCACCACCACAAGTACTACCACGGCCAGTACTACCACCAACAGTACCACCACCACCAGTACCACCACCAACACCAGTACCACCACTACTACCACTACTACCACCACCAGTACCACCAGTACCACCAGTACCACCACCAGTGCCACCAGTACCACCACCACCAGTACCACCAACACCAGTGCCACCAGTACCAGTACCACCACCAGTTCAACCAGTACCACCACCACCAGCACCACCACCAGTACCACCACCATCAGTACCACCATCACCAGTACCACCACCACCAGGACCACCAGTACCACTACCAGCAGTACCACCACCAGTACCACCACCAACACCAGTACTACCAGTACCACCAACAGTACCACCACCACCAGTATCACTACCACCAGTACCACCACCACCACCAGTACCACCACCTCCACCACTACCACCACCACCACAAGCAGTACCACCAGTACCAGTACCACCAGTACCACCACCTCCACCACTACTACCACCAGTACCAGTACCACCACCACCACCACAATCAGTACCACCTGTACAACCACCACCAGTACTACCACCACCACCATTACCAACACCAGTACCACCATCACCACCACTACTACCACCACCAGTACCACCACTACCAGTACCAGTACCACCAGTACCAGTACCACCACCAGTGCCACCAGTACCAGTACCACAACCACCACCAGTACCACCACCACCAGTACCACCACCACCACCAGTACCACCACCACCACACATACCACCACCAGTACCAAGACCATCAGTACCACCACCACCAGTACCAGTAACACCACAACCAGTACCAGTACCACCAGTACCAACACCTGTACCACCACCACCAGTCCCACCAGTACCACCACCACTACCAGTACCACCAACACCAGGACCACCATCACCAGTTCCACCACCACCACCAGTACCACCATCACCAGTTCCACCACCACCACAAGTACCACCATCACCACCAGTACCACCAGTACCACCAACACCACCAGTACCACCACTACCACCACCAGTACCACCAGTACCACTGCCACCAAGAGTACTACCACCACCACCACCAGTACCAGTACCACCAGTACCACCACCACCAGTACCACCACCACCACCACTATCAGTACCACCACCCCTATCACCACCAGCACCTCCAGCACCACAACCACCAGTACCACACCACCACCAGTACCACCACCACCAGTATCAATACCACCACCACCAGTACCACCACCACCAGTACCACCACTACCAGTAACACCACCACCAGTACCACCACCACACATACCATCACCACCAGTACCACCACTACCACCAGTACCAACACCACCAGTACCACCACCACCACCAGTACCACCACCAGTACCACCACCACCAGTACCACCATTAGTAACACCACCAGTACCACCAGTACCACCACCACCAGTACTACCACCAACAGTACCACCACCACCAGTACCACCATCAGTACCACCACCACCAGTACCACCACTACCACCACCAACAGTACCAGTACCACCCCCAGTACCACCACCAGTACTACCAGTACCACCACCGCTACCACTGCTACCACCACCACTAGTACCACCACCATCAGTACCACCAGTACCACCACCACCAGTACCACCACCAACACCAGTACCACCACTACTACCACTACTACCACCACCAGTACCAACAGTACCACCACCAATGCCACCAGTACCATCACCACCAGTACCACCAACACCAGTGCCACCAGTACCAGTACCACCACCAGTTCAACCAGTACCACCACCACCAGCACCACCACCAGTACCACCACCATCAGTACCACCACCACCAGTACTACCACCACCAGGACCACCAGTACCACCACCACCAGTACCACCACCAACACCACCACCAGGACCACCACCACCACAAGTATCACCACCACCACCAGTACCACCACCACCAGTACCACCACCACCAGTACCACCACCACCAGTACCACCACCACCAGTACCACCAACACCACCAGTACCACCACCTCCACCACTACCACCACCAGTACCACCAACACCACCAGTACCACCACCTCCACCACTACCACCAGTACCACCACCAACAGTACCACCACCAGTACCACCACCACTACCACCACCAGCACCACCAGTACCACCACCACCAGTACCACACCACCACTAGTACCCCCAGTACCACCACCAGTACCACCACCAACTGTACTACCACCACCAGTACCACCACCAGTAACACCACCACCAGTACCACCACCACACATACCACCACCACTAGTATCCCCACCAGTATCAGTACCACCACCACCAGTACCACCACCACCCTCACCAGCACCACCACCAGTACCACCATCAGTACCACCACCACCAGTACCACCACTACCACCACCAACAGTACCAGTACCACCCCCAGTACCACCACCAGTACTACCAGTACCACCACCGCTACCACTGCTACCACCACCACTAGTACCACCACCATCAGTACCACCAGTACCACCACCACCAGTACCACCACCAACACCAGTACCACCACTACTACCACTACTACCACCACCAGTACCAACAGTACCACCACCAATGCCACCAGTACCATCACCACCAGTACCACCAACACCAGTGCCACCAGTACCAGTACCACCACCAGTTCAACCAGTACCACCACCACCAGCACCACCACCAGTACCACCACCATCAGTACCACCACCACCAGTACTACCACCACCAGGACCACCAGTACCACCACCACCAGTACCACCACCAACACCAGCACCACCACCAGGACCACCACCACCACAAGTATCACCACCACCACCAGTACCACCACCACCAGTACCACCACCACCAGTACCACCACCACCAGTACCACCAACACCACCAGTACCACCACCTCCACCACTACCACCACCAGTACCACCAACACCACCAGTACCACCACCTCCACCAGTACCACCACCACCAGTACCACCACCAACAGTACCACCACCAGTACCACCACCACTACCACCACCAGCACCACCAGTACCACCACCACCAGTACCACACCACCACCAGTACCCCCAGGACCACCACCAGTACCACCACCAACTGTACTACCACCACCAGTACCACCACCAGTAACACCACCACCAGTACCACCACCACACATACCACCACCACTAGTATCCCCACCAGTATCAGTACCACCACCACCAGTACCACCACCACCCTCACCAGCACCACCACTAGTACTGCCACCACCAGCAGTACCACCACCACTACAAGTACCACCACCAGTACCAACACCGCCAGTACCACCACCAGTGCCACCACCAGTACTACCACCAGTACCACCACCACTAGTAACACCACCAGTACCACCACTGCCACCAGTACCACAGCCAGTATCACCACCACCAGTACCACCACTAGTACCACCACCAGTACCACCACCTCCACCATTACCTCCACCAGTACCACCACCACCAGTACCACCACCACCAGTACTACCACCACCAGTACCACCACCACCAGTAACACCACCACCACTACCACCACCACCAGTACCACCACCAGTACTGCCACCTCCAGTACCACCACTACCACCACCAGTACCACCACCAGTACTACCACCACCAGTGCCACCACCACCAGTACCAACTCCATCACCACCAGTATTACCAGTACCACCACCACCAGTACCACCACCACCACCAGTACCACCACTAGTACCACCACCAGTGCCACCACCACCACAAGTACCACCACCAGTACCACCACCACCAGTACCACCACCATCAGTACCACCTCTACCAGTACCACCACCACCAGTACCACCACCACCAGTGCCACCACCACCACCAGTACCAGTATCACCAGTACCACCACAACCAGTACCACCCCAACCACCAGTACTACCACCACCAGTAGCACCACCACCAGTACCACCACTGCCAGTACCACCACCACCAGTACCACCACCAACACCAGTACCGCCACTACTACCATTACTACCACCACCAGTACCAGTACCACCAGTACCACCACCAGGGCCACCAGCACCACCAGTACCACCAACACCAGTGCCACCAGTACCAGTACCACCACCAGTTCAACCACCACCAGTACCACCACCACCCGTACCACCACCAGTACCACCACCATCAGTACCACCACCACCAGTACCACCACCACCAGGAACACCAGTACCACCACCAGTACCACCACCACCAGTACCACCACCAGTACCACCACCACCAGTACCACCACCAACACCAGTACCACCACCACTACCAGTACCACCACCACCACCAGTATCACCACCACCACCACCAGTACCACCACCACAAGTACCACCACCACCAGTACCACCAACACCACCAGTACCACCACCTCCACCACTACCACCACCAGTACCACCTCCAACAGTACCACCACCAGTACCACCACCACTACCACCACCAGTACCACCACCACTACCACCACCACCAGTACCACACCACCACCAGTACCACCAGTACCACCACCAGTACCACCACCAACTCTACTACCACCACCAGTACCACCACTACCAGTACCACCACCAGTAACACCACCACCACCACCAGTACCACCACCACACATACCACCACCGCCAGTACCACCACCAGTATCAGTACCACCACCACCAGTACCACCACCACCAGTAACACCAGTACCACCACCACCAGTACCACCACTAGTACTGCCACCACCAGCAGTACCACCACCACTACAAGTACCACCACCAGTACCAACACCACTAGTACCACCACCACCACCAGTGCCACCACCAGTACTACCACCAGTACCAACACCACAAGTACCACCACCAGTACCACCACCAGTACCACCACCAGTACCACCACCACTAGTACCACCACTAGTACCACCACCAGTACCACCACCAGTACCACCACCACCAGTACCATCACTACCACCACCAACAGTACCAGTACCACCCCCAGTACCACTACCATTACTACCATTACCACCACCGCTACCACCACCACCAGTACCACCACCATCAGTACCACCAGTACCACCACCACCAGTACCACCACCACCAGTACCACCACCAACACCAGTACCACCACTACTACCACTACTACCACCACCAGTACCACCAGTACCACCAGTACCACCACCAGTGCCACCAGTACCACCACCACCAGTACCACCAACACCAGTGCCACCAGTACCAGTACCACCACCAGTTCAACCAGTACCACCACCACCAGCACCACCACCAGTACCACCACCATCAGTACCACCACCACCAGTACCACCACCACCAGGACCACCAGTACCACTACCAGCAGTACCACCACCAGTACCACCACCAACACCAGTACCACCAGTACCACCAACAGTACCACCACCACCAGTATCACTACCACCAGTACCACCACCACCACCAGTACCACCACCTCCACCACTACCACCACCACCACAAGCAGTACCACCAGTACCAGTACCACCAGTACCACCACCTCCACCACTACTACCACCAGTACCAGTACCACCACCACCACCACAATCAGTACCACCTGTACAACCACCACCAGTACTACCACCACCACCATTACCAACACCATTACCAACACCAGTACCACCATCACCACCACTACTACCACCACCAGTACCACCACTACCAGTACCAGTACCACCAGTACCAGTACCACCACCAGTGCCACCAGTACCAGTACCACAACCACCACCAGTACCACCACCACCAGTACCACCTACCACCACCAGTACCACCACCACACATACCACCACCAGTACCAAGACCATCAGTACCACCACCACCAGTACCAGTAACACCACAACCAGTACCAGTACCACCAGTACCAACACCAGTACCACCACCACCAGTCCCACCAGTACCACCACCACTACCAGTACCACCAACACCAGGACCACCATCACCAGTTCCACCACCACCACCAGTACCACCATCACCAGTTCCACCACCACCACAAGTACCACCATCACCACCAGTACCACCAGTACCACCAACACCACCAGTACCACCACTACCACCACCAGTACCACCAGTACCACTGCCACCAAGAGTACTACCACCACCACCACCAGTACCACCAGTACCACCCCCACCAGTACCACCACCACCACCACTATCAGTACCACCACCCCTATCACCACCAGCACCTCCAGCACCACAACCACCAGTACCACCAGGACCAGTACCAGTAGTACTACCACCACCACCTGTACCACCAGTACCACCACCAGTACCACCACCAGTACCAACACCAGTACCACCACCACTACCAGTACCACCACCAGTACCAGTAACACCACTACCACCAGTACAACCAGTACCACCACCAGTACCACCACCACCAGTACCACCACCACCAGCACCACCACCACCACCTCCACCACTACCACCAGCAATACCACCAACACAACCAGTACCACCACCACCAGTATCACCACCACCAGTACCACCACCACCACCAGTACCAGCACCAGTACCACCACCGCCACCACTACCACCACCACCACCAGCAGTACCACCAGTACCACCAGTACCACCACCAATACTACCACCAGTACCAGTACCACCACCACCACCACTATCAGTACCACCTGTACAACCACCACCAGTACTACCACCACCACCATTACCAACACCAGTACCACCATCACCACCACTACTACCACCACCAGTACCACCACTACCAGTACCAGTACCACCAGTACCAGTACCACCACCAGTGCCACCAGTACCACAACCACCACCAGTACCACCACCACCACCACCAGTACCACCACCACCAGTACCACCACCACACATACCACCACCAGTACCAGGACCATCAGTACCAACACCACCTGTACCAGTACCACCACAACCAGTACCACCAGTACCAGCACCAGTACCACCAGTACCACCACCACTACCAGTACCACCGCCACCAGTACCACCATCACCAGTTCCACCACCACCACCACCAGTACCACCATCACCAGTTCTACCACCACCACAAGTACCACCATCACCACCAGTACCACCAGTACCACCACTACCACCACCAGTACCACCAGTACCACCAGTACCACTGCCACCACCACCAGTACAAGTACCACCAGTACCACCACCACCAGTACCACCACCACTATCAATACCACCACCACTATCACCACCAGCACCACCAGCACCACAACCACCAGTACCACACCACCACCAGTACCACCACCACCAGTATCAGTACCACCACCACCAGTATCACCACCACCACCACCAGTAGCACCACTACCAGTAACACCACCTCCAGTACCACCACCACATATACCATCACCACCAGTACCACCACCAGTACCACCACTACCACCAGTACCAACACCACCAGTACCACCACCAGTACCACCAATACCAGTACCACCACTAGTAACACCACCAGTACCACCACCACCACAAGTACTACCACGACCAGTACTACCACCAACAGTACCACCACCACCAGTATCACCACCACCAGTACCACCACCAGTACCACCACCACCAGTACCACCACTACCACCACCAACAGTACCAGTACCACCCCCAGTACCACTACCAGTACTACCAGTACCACCACCGCTACCACTGCTACCACCACCACCAGTACCACCACCATCAGTACCACCAGTACCACCACCACCAGTACCACCAACACCAGTACCACCACCAACACCAGTACCACCACTACTACCACTACTACCACCACCAGTACCACCACCAGTGCCACCAGTACCACCACCACCAGTACCACCAACACCAGTGCCACCAGTACCAGTACCACCACCAGTTCCAACCAGTACCACCACCACCAGCACCACCACCAGTACCACCACCATCAGTACCACCACCACCAGTACCACCACCACCAGGACCACCAGTACCACTACCAGCAGTACCACCACCAACACCAGTACCACCAGTACCACCACCACCAGTATCACTACCACCAGTACCACCACCACCACCAGTACCACCACCTCCACCACTACCACCACCACCACAAGCAGTACCACCAGTACCAGTACCACCAGTACCACCACCTCCACCACTACTACCACCAGTACCAGTACCACCACCACCACCACTATCAGTACCACCTGTACAACCACCACCAGTACTACCACCACCACCATTACCAACACCAGTACCACCATCACCACCACTACTACCACCACCAGTACCTCCACTACCAGTACCAGTACCACCAGTACCAGTACCACCACCAGTGCCACCAGTACCAGTACCACAACCACCACCAGTACCACCACCACCAGTACCACCACCACCACCAGTACCACCACCACCAGTACCACCACCACACATACCACCACCAGTACCAAGACCATCAGTACCACCACCACCAGTACCAGTAACACCACAACCAGTACCAGTACCACCAGTACCAACACCAGTACCACCACCACCAGTCCCACCAGTACCACCACCACTACCAGTACCACCACCACCAGGACCACCATCACCAGTTCCACCACCACCACCAGTACCACCATCACCAGTTCCACCACCACCACAAGTACCACCATCACCACCAGTACCACCAGTACCACCAACACCACCAGTACCACCACTACCACCACCAGTACCACCAGTACCACTGCCACCAAGAGTACTACCACCACCACCACCAGTACCAGTACCACCATTACCACCACCACCAGTACCACCACCACCACCACTATCAGTACCACCACCACTATCACCACCAGCACCTCCAGCACCACAACCACCAGTACCACACCACCACCAGTACCACCACCACCAGTATCAATACCACCACCACCAGTACCACCACCACCAGTACCACCACTACCAGTAACACCACCACCAGTACCACCACCACACATACCATCACCACCAGTACCACCACTACCACCAGTACCAACACCACCAGTACCACCACCACCACCAGTACCACCACCACCACCAGTACCACCACCACCAGTACCACCATTAGTAACACCACCAGTACCACCACCACCACAAGTACTACCACCACCAGTACTACCACCAACAGTACCACCACCACCAGTTCCACCAACACCAGTACCACCATCAGTACCACCACCACCAGTACCACCACTACCACCACCAACAGTACCAGTACCACCCCCAGTACCACCACCAGTACTACCAGTACCACCACCGCTACCACTGCTACCACCACCACCAGTACCACCACCACCAGTATTACCACCACCACCAGTACTACCACCACCAGTACCACCACCACCAGTAACACCACCACCAGTACCACCACCAGTACCGCCACCACCAGTACCACCACTACCACCACCAGTACCACCACCAGTACTACCACCACCAGTGCCACCACCACCAGTACCAACTCCATCACCACCAGTATTACCAGTACCACCACCACCAGTACCACCACCACCAGTACCACCACCAGTACCACCACCAGTGCCACCACCAACACCACCACAAGTACCACCACCAGTACCACCACCACCAGTACCACCACCACCAGTACCACCACTACCAGTACCACCACCACCAGTACCACCACCACCACCAGTACCACCACCACCACCAGTACCAGTACCACCAGTACCACCACCAGTACCGACACCACCACCCGTACCACCACCACCACCAGTACCACCACCAGTACCACCACCAGTACCACCACCACCAGTACCATCACCACCAATACCACCACCACCAATATCACCACCAGTAGTAGCACCAGTACCACCAGTAGCACCACCAGTAGCACCACCAGTACCACCACCAGTACCACCAGGACCAGTACCAGTAGTACTACCACCACCACCAGTACCACCACCAGTACCACCAATACCACCACCAGTACCACCACCAGTACCACCACCACCAGTACCACCACCACCACCACCAGTACCACCAGTACCACCACCAGTACAACCACCAGTACCACCACAAGTACCAGTACTACCACCACAAGTACTATCACCACCAGTACCACCACCAGTACCACAACCACCAGTACCACCACCACCAGTATCACCACCACAAGTACCACCACCACCAGTACCAAAAGTACCACCAGTACCACAACCACCACCAGTACCACCACCACCAGTACCACCACTACACATACCACCACCAAAACCAGCACCACCAGATCCACCAGTACCACACCCTGTACCACCACTACCACAAATACCACCACCACCAGGACCACAAGTACCACCACTACCAGTACCACCACCAGTACCAACACCAGTACCACCACCACTACCAGTACCACCACCAGTACCAGTAACACTACTACCACCAGTACAACCAGTACCACCACCAGTACCACCACCACCAGTACCACCACCACCAGCACCACCACCACCACCTCCACCACTACCACCAGCAGTACCACCAACACAACCAGTACCACCACCACCAGTATCACCACCACCAGTACCACCACCACCACCAGTACCAGCACCAGTACCACCACCTCCACCACTACCACCACCACCACCAGCAGTACCACCAGTACCAGTACCACCACCTCCACCAATACTACCACCAGTACCAGTACCACCACCACCACCACTATCAGTACCACCTGTACAACCACCACCAGTACTATCACCACCACCATTACCAACACCAGTACCACCATCACCACCACTACTACCACCACCAGTACCACCACTACCAGTACCAGTACCACCAGTACCAGTACCACCACCAGTGCCACCAGTACCACAACCACCACCAGTACCACCACCACCACCAGTACCACCACCACCACCAGTACCACCACCACACATACCACCACCAGTACCAGGACCATCAGTACCAACACCACCTGTACCAGTACCACCACAACCAGTACCACCAGTACCAACACCAGTACCACCAGTACCACCACCACTACCAGTACCACCGCCACCAGTACCACCATCACCAGTTCCACCACCACCACCAGTACCACCATCACCAGTTCTACCACCACCACAAGTACCACCACTACCACCACCAGTACCACCAGTACCACTGCCACCACCACCAGTACAAGTACCACCAGTACCACCACCACCAGTACCACCACCACTATCAATACCACCACCACTATCACCACCAGCACCACCAGCACCACCACCACCAGTACCACACCAGTACCAGTACCACCACCACCAGTATCAGTACCACCACCACCAGTATCACCACCACCACCACCAGTAGCACCACTACCAGTAACACCACCTCCAGTACCACCACCACATATACCATCACCACCAGTACCACCACCAGTACCACCACTACCACCAGTACCAACACCACCAGTACCACCACCAGTACCACCAATACCAGTACCACCACTAGTAACCACCACCAGTACCACCACCACCACAAGTACTACCACGGCCAGTACTACCACCAACAATACCTACCACCACCAGTATCACCACCACCAGTACCACCACCAGTACCACCACCACCAGTACCACCACTACCACCACCAACAGTACCAGAACCACCCCCAGTACCACTACCAGTACTACCAGTACCACCACCGCTACCATTGCTATCACCACCACCAGTACCACCACCATCAGTACCACCAGTACCACCACCACCAGTACTACCACCAACACCAGTACCACCACTACTACCACTACTACCACCACCAGTACCACCAGTACCACCACCAGTGCCACCAGTACCACCACCACCAGTACCACCAACACCAGTGCCACCAGTACCAGTACCACCACCAGTTCAACCAGTACCACCAGCACCACCACCAGTACCACCACCATCAGTACCACCACCACCAGTACCACCACCACCAGGACCACCAGTACCACTACCAGCAGTACCACCACCAGTACCACCACCAACACCAGTACCACCAGTACCACCAACAGTACCACCACCACCAGTATCACCACCACCAGTACCACCACCACCACCAGTACCACCACCTCCACCACTACCACCACCACCACAAGCAGTACCACCAGTACCAGTACCACCAGTACCACCACCTCCACCACTACTACCACCAGTACCAGTACCACCACCACCACCACTATCAGTACCACCTGTACAACCACCACCAGTACTACCACCACCACCATTACCAACACCAGTACCACCATCACCACCACTACTACCACCACCAGTACCACCACTACCAGTACCAGTACCACCAGTACCAGTACCACCACCAGTGCCACCAGTACCAGTACCACAACCACCACCAGTACCACCACCACCAGTACCACCACCACCACCAGTACCACCACCACACATACCACCACCAGTACCAAGACCATCAGTACCACCACCACCAGTACCAGTAACACCACAACCAGTACCAGTACCACCAGTACCAACACCAGTACCACCACCACCAGTCCCACCAGTACCACCACCACTACCAGTACCACCACCAGGACCACCATCACCAGTTCCACCACCACCACCAGTACCACCATCACCAGTTCCACCACCACCACAAGTACCACCATCACCACCAGTACCACCAGTACCACCAACACCACCAGTACCACCACTACCACCACCAGTACCACCAGTACCACTGCCACCAAGAGTACTACCACCACCACCACCAGTACCAGTACCACCAGTACCACCACCACCAGTACCACCACCACCACCACCACTATCAGTACCACCACCCCTATCACCACCAGCACCTCCAGCACCACAACCACCAGTACCACACCACCACCAGTACCACCACCACCAGTATCAATACCACCACCACCAGTACCACCACCACCAGTACCACCACTACCAGTAACACCACCACCAGTACCACCACCACACATACCATCACCACCAGTACCACCACTACCACCAGTACCAACACCACCAGTACCACCACCACCACCAGTACCACCACCAGTACCACCACCACCAGTACCACCATTAGTAACACCACCAGTACCACCAGTACCACCACCACCAGTACTACCACCAACAGTACCACCACCACCAGTACCACCATCAGTACCACCACCACCAGTACCACCACTACCACCACCAACAGTACCAGTACCACCCCCAGTACCACCACCAGTACTACCAGTACCACCACACCGCTACCACTGCTACCACCACCACTAGTACCACCACCATCAGTACCACCAGTACCACCACCACCAGTACCACCACCAACACCAGTACCACCACTACTACCACTACTACCACCACCAGTACCAACAGTACCACCACCAATGCCACCAGTACCATCACCACCAGTACCACCAACACCAGTGCCACCAGTACCAGTACCACCACCAGTTCAACCAGTACCACCACCACCAGCACCACCACCAGTACCACCACCATCAGTACCACCACCACCAGTACTACCACCACCAGGACCACCAGTACCACCACCACCAGTACCACCACCAACACCAGCACCACCACCAGGACCACCACCACCACAAGTATCACCACCACCACCAGTACCACCACCACCAGTACCACCACCACCGGTACCACCACCACCAGTACCACCAACACCACCAGTACCACCACCTCCACCACTACCACCACCAGTACCACCAACACCACCAGTACCACCACCTCCACCACTACCACCACCACCAGTACCACCACCAACAGTACCACTACCAGTACCACCACCACTACCACCACCAGCACCACCAGTACCACCACCACCAGTACCACACCACCACCAGTACCCCCAGTACCACCACCAGTACCACCACCAACTGTACTACCACCACCAGTACCACCACCAGTAACACCACCACCAGTACCACCACCACACATACCACCACCACTAGTATCCCCACCAGTATCAGTACCACCACCACCAGTACCACCACCACCCTCACCAGCACCACCACTAGTACTGCCACCACCATCAGTACCACCACCACCAGTACCACCATCAGTACCACCACCACCAGTACCACCACTACCACCACCAACAGTACCAGTACCACCCCCAGTACCACCACCAGTACTACCAGTACCACCACCGCTACCACTGCTACCACCACCACTAGTACCACCACCATCAGTACCACCAGTACCACCACCACCAGTACCACCACCAACACCAGTACCACCACTACTACCACTACTACCACCACCAGTACCAACAGTACCACCACCAATGCCACCAGTACCATCACCACCAGTACCACCAACACCAGTGCCACCAGTACCAGTACCACCACCAGTTCAACCAGTACCACCACCACCAGCACCACCACCAGTACCACCACCATCAGTACCACCACCACCAGTACTACCACCACCAGGACCACCAGTACCACCACCACCAGTACCACCACCAACACCAGCACCACCACCAGGACCACCACCACCACAAGTATCACCACCACCACCAGTACCACCACCACCAGTACCACCACCACCAGTACCACCACCACCAGTACCACCAACACCACCAGTACCACCACACTCCACCACTACCACCACCAGTACCACCAACACCACCAGTACCACCACCTCCACCACTACCACCACCACCAGTACCACCACCAACAGTACCACCACCAGTACCACCACCACTACCACCACCAGCACCACCAGTACCACCACCACCAGTACCACACCACCACCAGTACCCCCAGTACCACCACCAGTACCACCACCAACTGTACTACCACCACCAGTACCACCACCAGTAACACCACCACCAGTACCACCACCACCATACCACCACCACTAGTATCCCCACCAGTATCAGTACCACCACCACCAGTACCACCACCACCCTCACCAGCACCACCACCAGTACTGCCACCACCAGCAGTACCACCACCACTACAAGTACCACCACCAGTACCAACACCGCCAGTACCACCACCAGTGCCACCACCAGTACTACCACCAGTACCACCACCACTAGTACCACCACCAGTACCACCACTGCCACCAGTACCACAGCCAGTATCACCACCACCAGTACCACCACTGGTACCACCACCAGTACCACCACCTCCACCATTACCTCCACCAGTACCACCACCACCAGTACCACCACCACCAGTACTACCACCACTAGTACCACCACCACCAGTAACACCACCACCACTACCACCACCACCAGTACCACCACCAGTACTGCCACCTCCAGTACCACCACTACCACCACCAGTACCACCACCAGTACTACCACCACCAGTGCCACCACCACCAGTACCAACTCCATCACCACCAGTATTACCAGTACCACCACCACCAGTACCACCACCACCACCAGTACCACCACTAGTACCACCACCAGTGCCACCACCACCACAAGTACCACCACCAGTACCACCACCACCAGTACCACCACCATCAGTACCACCTCTACCAGTACCACCACCACCAGTACCACCACCACCAGTGCCACCACCACCACCAGTACCAGTATCACCAGTACCACCACAACCAGTACCACCCCAACCACCAGTACTACCACCACCAGTAGCACCACCACCAGTACCACCACTGCCAGTACCACCACCACCAGTACCACCACCAACACCAGTACCGCCACTACTACCATTACTACCACCACCAGTACCAGTACCACCAGTACCACCACCAGGGCCACCAGCACCACCAGTACCACCAACACCAGTGCCACCAGTACCAGTACCACCACCAGTTCAACCACCACCAGTACCACCACCACCACGTACCACCACCAGTACCACCACCATCAGTACCACCACCACCAGTACCACCACCACCAGGAACACCAGTACCACCACCAGTACCACCACCACCAGTACCACCACCAGTACCACCACCACCAGTACCACCACCAACACCAGTACCACCACCACTACCAGTACCACCACCACCACAAGTATCACCACCACCACCACCAGTACCACCACCACAAGTACCACCACCACCAGTACCACCAACACCACCAGTACCACCACCTCCACCACTACCACCACCAGTACCACCTCCAACAGTACCACCACCAGTACCACCACCACTACCACCACCAGTACCACCACCACTACCACCACCACCAGTACCACACCACCACCAGTACCACCAGTACCACCACCAGTACCACCACCAACTCTACTACCACCACCAGTACCACCACTACCAGTACCACCACCAGTAACACCACCACCACCACCAGTACCACCACCACACATACCACCACCACCAGTATCAGTACCACCACCACCAGTACCACCACCACCAGTAACACCAGTACCACCACCACCAGTACCACCACTAGTACTGCCACCACCAGCAGTACCACCACCACTACAAGTACCACCACCAGTACCAACACCACTAGTACCACCACCACCATCAGTGCCACCACCAGTACTACCACCAGTACCAACACCACAAGTACCACCACCAGTACCACCACCAGTACCACCACCAGTACCACCACCACTAGTACCACCACTAGTACCACCACCAGTACTACCACCTCCACCATTACCACCACCAGTACCACCACCACCAGTATTACCACCACCACCAGTACTACCACCACCAGTACCACCACCACCAGTAACACCACCACCAGTACCACCACCAGTACCGCCACCACCAGTACCACCACTACCACCACCAGTACCACCACCAGTACTACCACCACCAGTTCCACCACCACCAGTACCAACTCCATCACCACCAGTATTACCAGTACCACCACCACCAGTACCACCACCACCAGTACAACCACCAGTACCACCACCAGTGCCACCACCACCACCACCACAAGTACCACCACCAGTACCACCACCACCAGTACCACCACCACCAGTACCACCACTACCAGTACCACCACCACCAGTACCACCACCACCAGTACCACCACCACCACCAGTACCACCACCACCACCAGTACCAGTACCACCAGTACCACCACCAGTACCGACACCACCACCCGTACCACCACCACCACCAGTACCACCACCAGTACCACCACCACCACCAGTACCACCACCACCAGTACCACCACCACCAATACCACCACCACCAATATCACCACCAGTACCACCAGTAGTAGCACCAGTACCACCAGTAGCACCACCAGTACCACCACCAGTACCACCAGGACCAGTACCAGTAGTACTACCACCACCACCTGTACCACCAGTACCACCACCAGTACCACCACCAGTACCAACACCACCACCACCACCACCAGTACCACCAGTACCACCACCAGTACAACCACCAGTACCACCACAAGTACCAGTACTACCACCACAAGTACTATCACCACCAGTACCACCACCAGTACCACAACAACCAGTACCACCACCAGTATCACCACCACAAGTACCACCACCACCAGTACCAAAAGTACCACCAGTACCACAACCACCACCAGTACCACCACCACCAGTACCACCACTACACATACCACCACCAAAACCAGCACCACCAGATCCACCAGTACCACACCCTGTACCACCACTATCACAAATACCACCACCACCAGGACCACAAGTACCACCACTACCAGTACCACCACCAGTACCAACACCAGTACCACCACCACTACCAGTACCACCACCAGTACCAGTAACACCACTACCACCAGTACAACCAGTACCACCACCAGTACCACCACCACCAGTACCACCACCACCAGCACCACCACCACCACCTCCACCACTACCACCAGCAATACCACCAACACAACCAGTACCACCACCACCAGTATCACCACCACCAGTACCACCACCACCACCAGTACCAGCACCAGTACCACCACCGCCACCACTACCACCACCACCACCAGCAGTACCACCAGTACCACCAGTACCACCACCAATACTACCACCAGTACCAGTACCACCACCACCACCACTATCAGTACCACCTGTACAACCACCACCAGTACTACCACCACCACCATTACCAACACCAGTACCACCATCACCACCACTACTACCACCACCAGCACCACCACTACCAGTACCAGTACCACCAGTACCAGTACCACCACCAGTGCCACCAGTACCACAACCACCACCAGTACCACCACCACCACCAGTACCACCACCACCAGAACCACCACCACACATACCACCACCAGTAACAGGACCATCAGTACCAACACCACCTGTACCAGTACCACCACAACCAGTACCACCAGTACCAACACCAGTACCACCAGTACCACCACCACTACCAGTACCACCGCCACCAGTACCACCATCACCAGTTCCACCACCACCACCACCAGTACCACCATCACCAGTTCTACCACCACCACAAGTACCACCATCACCACCAGTACCACCAGTACCACCACTACCACCACCAGTACCACCAGTACCACCAGTACCACTGCCACCACCACCAGTACAAGTACCACCAGTACCACCACCACCAGTACCACCACCACTATCAATACCACCACCACTATCACCACCAGCACCACAACCACCAGTACCACACCACCACCAGTACCACCACCACCAGTATCAGTACCACCACCACCAGTATCACCACCACCACCACCAGTAGCACCACTACCAGTAACACCACCTCCAGTACCACCACCACATATACCATCACCACCAGTACCACCACCAGTACCACCACTACCACCAGTACCAACACCACCAGTACCACCACCAGTACCACCAATACCAGTACCACCACTAGTAACACCACCAGTACCACCACCACCACAAGTACTACCACGCGCCAGTACTACCACCAACAGTACCACCACCACCAGTATCACCACCACCAGTACCACCACCAGTACCACCACCACCAGTACCACCACTACCACCACCAACAGTACCAGTACCACCCCCAGTACCACTACCAGTACTACCAGTACCACCACCGCTACCACTGCTACCACCACCACCAGTACCACCACCATCAGTACCACCAGTACCACCACCACCAGTACCACCAACACCAGTACCACCACCAACACCAGTACCACCACTACTACCACTACTACCACCACCAGTACCACCACCAGTGCCACCAGTACCACCACCACCAGTACCACCAACACCAGTGCCACCAGTACCAGTACCACCACCAGTTCAACCAGTACCACCACCACCAGCACCACCACCAGTACCACCACCATCAGTACCACCACCACCAGTACCACCACCACCAGGACCACCAGTACCACTACCAGCAGTACCACCACCAACACCAGTACCACCAGTATTACCACCACCACCAGTACCACCACCATCAGTACCACCAGTACCACCACCACCAGTACCACCAACACCAGTACCACCACCAACACCAGTACCACCACTACTACCACTACTACCACCACCAGTACCACCACCAGTGCCACCAGTACCACCACCACCAGTACCACCAACACCAGTGCCACCAGTACCAGTACCACCACCAGTTCAACCAGTACCACCACCACCAGCACCACCACCAGTACCACCACCATCAGTACCACCACCACCAGTACCACCACCACCAGGACCACCAGTACCACCTCCACCATTACCACCACCAGTACCACCACCACCAGTATTACCACCACCACCAGTACTACCACCACCAGTACCACCACCACCAGTAACACCACCACCAGTACCACCACCAGTACCGCCACCACCAGTACCACCACTACCACCACCAGTACCACCACCAGTACTACCACCACCAGTGCCACCACCACCAGTACCAACTCCATCACCACCAGTATTACCAGTACCACCACCACCAGTACCACCACCACCAGTACAACCACCAGTACCACCACCAGTGCCACCACCACCACCACCACAAGTACCACCACCAGTACCACCACCACCAGTACCACCACCACCAGTACCACCACTACCAGTACCACCACCACCAGTACCACCACCACCAGTACCACCACCACCACCAGTACCACCACCACCACCAGTACCAGTACCACCAGTACCACCACCAGTACCGACACCACCACCCGTACCACCACCACCACCACCAGTACCACCACCAGTACCACCACCACCACCAGTACCACCACCACCAGTACCACCACCACCAATACCACCACCACCAATATCACCACCAGTACCACCAGTAGTAGCACCAGTACCACCAGTAGCACCACCAGTACCACCACCAGTACCACCAGGACCAGTACCAGTAGTACTACCACCACCACCTGTACCACCAGTACCACCACCAGTACCACCACCAGTACCAACACCACCACCACCACCACCAGTACCACCAGTACCACCACCAGTACAACCACCAGTACCACCACAAGTACCAGTACTACCACCACAAGTACTATCACCACCAGTACCACCACCAGTACCACAACAACCAGTACCACCACCAGTATCACCACCACAAGTACCACCACCACCAGTACCAAAAGTACCACCAGTACCACAACCACCACCAGTACCACCACCACCAGTACCACCACTACACATACCACCACCAAAACCAGCACCACCAGATCCACCAGTACCACACCCTGTACCACCACTATCACCAAATACCACCACCACCAGGACCACAAGTACCACCACTACCAGTACCACCACCAGTACCAACACCAGTACCACCACCACTACCAGTACCACCACCAGTACCAGTAACACCACTACCACCAGTACAACCAGTACCACCACCAGTACCACCACCACCAGTACCACCACCACCAGCACCACCACCACCACCTCCACCACTACCACCAGCAATACCACCAACACAACCAGTACCACCACCACCAGTATCACCACCACCAGTACCACCACCACCACCAGTACCAGCACCAGTACCACCACCGCCACCACTACCACCACCACCACCAGCAGTACCACCAGTACCACCAGTACCACCACCAATACTACCACCAGTACCAGTACCACCACCACCACCACTATCAGTACCACCTGTACAACCACCACCAGTACTACCACCACCACCATTACCAACACCAGTACCACCATCACCACCACTACTACCACCACCAGCACCACCACTACCAGTACCAGTACCACCAGTACCACCACCAGTGCCACCAGTACCACAACCACCACCAGTACCACCACCACCACCAGTACCACCACCACCAGAACCACCACCACACATACCACCACCAGTAACAGGACCATCAGTACCAACACCACCTGTACCAGTACCACCACAACCAGTACCACCAGTACCAACACCAGTACCACCAGTACCACCACCACTACCAGTACCACCGCCACCAGTACCACCATCACCAGTTCCACCACCACCACCACCACCAGTACCACCATCACCAGTTCTACCACCACCACAAGTACCACCATCACCACCAGTACCACCACTACCACCACCAGTACCACCAGTACCACCAGTACCACTGCCACCACCACCAGTACAAGTACCACCAGTACCACCACCACCAGTACCACCACCACTATCAATACCACCACCACTATCACCACCAGCACCACAACCACCAGTACCACACCACCACCAGTACCACCACCACCAGTATCAGTACCACCACCACCAGTATCACCACCACCACCACCAGTAGCACCACTACCAGTAACACCACCTCCAGTACCACCACCACATATACCATCACCACCAGTACCACCACCAGTACCACCACTACCACCAGTACCAACACCACCAGTACCACCACCAGTACCACCAATACCAGTACCACCACTAGTAACACCACCAGTACCACCACCACCACAAGTACTACCACGGCCAGTACTACCACCAACAGTACCACCACCACCAGTATCACCACCACCAGTACCACCACCAGTACCACCACCACCAGTACCACCACTACCACCACCAACAGTACCAGTACCACCCCCAGTACCACTACCAGTACTACCAGTACCACCACCGCTACCACTGCTACCACCACCACCAGTACCACCACCATCAGTACCACCAGTACCACCACCACCAGTACCACCAACACCAGTACCACCACCAACACCAGTACCACCACTACTACCACTACTACCACCACCAGTACCACCACCAGTGCCACCAGTACCACCACCACCAGTACCACCAACACCAGTGCCACCAGTACCAGTACCACCACCAGTTCAACCAGTACCACCACCACCAGCACCACCACCAGTACCACCACCATCAGTACCACCACCACCAGTACCACCACCACCAGGACCACCAGTACCACTACCAGCAGTACCACCACCAACACCAGTACCACCAGTACCACCACCACCAGTATCACTACCACCAGTACCACCACCACCACCAGTACCACCACCTCCACCACTACCACCACCACCACAAGCAGTACCACCAGTACCAGTACCACCAGTACCACCACCTCCACCACTACTACCACCAGTACCAGTACCACCACCACCACCACTATCAGTACCACCTGTACAACCACCACCAGTACTACCACCACCACCATTACCAACACCAGTACCACCATCACCACCACTACTACCACCACCAGTACCTCCACTACCAGTACCAGTACCACCAGTACCAGTACCACCACCAGTGCCACCAGTACCAGTACCACAACCACCACCAGTACCACCACCACCAGTACCACCACCACCACCAGTACCACCACCACCAGTACCACCACCACACATACCACCACCAGTACCAAGACCATCAGTACCACCACCACCAGTACCAGTAACACCACAACCAGTACCAGTACCACCAGTACCAACACCAGTACCACCACCACCAGTCCCACCAGTACCACCACCACTACCAGTACCACCACCACCAGGACCACCATCACCAGTTCCACCACCACCACCAGTACCACCATCACCAGTTCCACCACCACCACAAGTACCACCATCACCACCAGTACCACCAGTACCACCAACACCACCAGTACCACCACTACCACCACCAGTACCACCAGTACCACTGCCACCAAGAGTACTACCACCACCACCACCAGTACCAGTACCACCATTACCACCACCACCAGTACCACCACCACCACCACTATCAGTACCACCACCACTATCACCACCAGCACCTCCAGCACCACAACCACCAGTACCACACCACCACCAGTACCACCACCACCAGTATCAATACCACCACCACCAGTACCACCACCACCAGTACCACCACTACCAGTAACACCACCACCAGTACCACCACCACACATACCATCACCACCAGTACCACCACTACCACCAGTGCCAACACCACCAGTACCACCACCACCACCAGTACCACCACCACCACCAGTACCACCACCACCAGTACCACCATTAGTAACACCACCAGTACCACCACCACCACAAGTACTACCACCACCAGTACTACCACCAACAGTACCACCACCACCAGTTCCACCAACACCAGTACCACCATCAGTACCACCACCACCAGTACCACCACTACCACCACCAACAGTACCAGTACCACCCCCAGTACCACCACCAGTACTACCAGTACCACCACCGCTACCACTGCTACCACCACCACCAGTACCACCACCACCAGTATTACCACCACCACCAGTACTACCACCACCAGTACCACCACCACCAGTAACACCACCACCAGTACCACCACCAGTACCGCCACCACCAGTACCGCCACCACCAGTACCACCACCAGTACTACCACCACCAGTGCCACCACCACCAGTACCAACTCCATCACCACCAGTATTACCAGTACCACCACCACCAGTACCACCACCACCAACACCACCACAAGTACCACCACCAGTACCACCACCACCAGTACCACCACCACCAGTACCACCACTACCAGTACCACCACCACCAGTACCACCACCACCAGTACCACCACCACCACCAGTACCACCACCACCACCAGTACCAGTACCACCAGTACCACCACCAGTACCGACCACCACCACCCGTACCACCACCACCACCAGTACCACCACCAGTACCACCACCACCAGTACCATCACCACCAATACCACCACCACCAATATCACCACCAGTAGTAGCACCAGTACCACCAGTAGCACCACCAGTAGCACCACCAGTACCACCACCAGTACCACCAGGACCAGTACCAGTAGTACTACCACCACCACCAGTACCACCACCAGTACCACCAATACCACCACCAGTACCACCACCACCAGTACCACCACCACCACCACCAGTACCACCAGTACCACCACCAGTACAACCACCAGTACCACCACAAGTACCAGTACTACCACCACAAGTACTATCACCACCAGTACCACCACCAGTACCACAACCACCAGTACCACCACCACCAGTATCACCACCACAAGTACCACCAGTACCAAAAGTACCACCAGTACCACAACCACCACCAGTACCACCACCACCAGTACCACCACTACACATACCACCACCAAAACCAGCACCACCAGATCCACCAGTACCACACCCTGTACCACCACTACCACAAATACCACCACCACCAGGACCACAAGTACCACCACTACCAGTACCACCACCAGTACCAACACCAGTACCACCACCACTACCAGTACCACCACCAGTACCAGTAACACTACTACCACCAGTACAACCAGTACCACCACCAGTACCACCACCACCAGTACCACCACCACCAGCACCACCACCACCACCTCCACCACAACCACCAGCAGTACCACCAACACAACCAGTACCACCACCACCAGTATCACCACCACCAGTACCACCACCACCACCAGTACCAGCACCAGTACCACCACCTCCACCACTACCACCACCACCACCAGCAGTACCACCAGTACCAGTACCACCACCTCCACCAATACTACCACCAGTACCAGTACCACCACCACTATCAGTACCACCTGTACAACCACCACCAGTACTATCACCACCACCATTACCAACACCAGTACCACCATCACCACCACTACTACCACCACCAGTACCACCACTACCAGTACCAGTACCACCAGTACCAGTACCACCACCAGTGCCACCAGTACCACAACCACCACCAGTACCACCACCACCACCAGTACCACCACCACCACCAGTACCACCACCACACATACCACCACCAGAACCAGGACCATCAGTACCAACACCACCTGTACCAGTACCACCACAACCAGTACCACCAGTACCAACACCAGTACCACCAGTACCACCACCACTACCAGTACCACCGCCACCAGTACCACCATCACCAGTTCCACCACCACCACCAGTACCACCATCACCAGTTCTACCACCACCACAAGTACCACCACTACCACCACCAGTACCACCAGTACCACTGCCACCACCACCAGTACAAGTACCACCAGTACCACCACCACCAGTACCACCACCACTATCAATACCACCACCACTATCACCACCAGCACCACCAGCACCACAACCACCAGTACCACACCAGTACCAGTACCACCACCACCAGTATCAGTACCACCACCACCAGTATCACCACCACCACCACCAGTAGCACCACTACCAGTAACACCACCTCCAGTACCACCACCACCACATATACCATCACCACCAGTACCACCACCAGTACCACCACTACCACCAGTACCAACACCACCAGTACCACCACCAGTACCACCAATACCAGTACCACCACTAGTAACACCACCAGTACCACCACCACCACAAGTACTACCATGGCCAGTACTACCACCAACAATACCACCACCACCAGTATCACCACCACCAGTACCACCACCAGTACCACCACCACCAGTACCACCAGTACCACCAACAGTACCACCACCACCAGTATCACTACCACCAGTACCACCACCACCACCAGTACCACCACCTCCACCACTACCACCACCACCACAAGCAGTACCACCAGTACCAGTACCACCAGTACCACCACCTCCACCACTACTACCACCAGTACCAGTACCACCACCACCACCACTATCAGTACCACCTGTACAACCACCACCAGTACTACCACCAACACCAGTACCACCATCACCACCACTACTACCACCACCAGTACCACCACTACCAGTACCAGTACCACCAGTACCAGTACCACCACCAGTGCCACCAGTACCACAACCACCACCGCGTACCACCACCACCAGTACCACCACCACCACCAGTACCACCACCACCAGTACCACCACCACACATACCACCACCAGTACCAAGACCATCAGTACCACCACCACCAGTAACACCACAACCAGTACCAGTATCACCAGTACCAACACCAGTACCACCACCACCAGTCCCACCAGTACCACCACCACTACCAGTACCACCACCACCACCAGTACCACCATCACCAGTTCCACCACCACCACAAGTACCACCATCACCACCAGTACCACCAACACCACCAGTACCACCACTACCACCACCAGTACCACCAGTACCACTGCCACCAAGAGTACAACCACCACCACCACCAGTACCAGTACCACCAGTACCACCACCACCAGTACCACCACCACCACCACTATCAGTACCACCACCACTATCACCACCAGCACCTCCAGCACCACAACCACCAGTACCACACCACCACCAGTACCACCACCACCAGTATCAATACCACCACCACCAGTACCACCACCACCAGTACCACCACTACCAGTAACACCACCACCAGTACCACCACCACACATACCATCACCACCAGTACCACCACTACCACCAGTACCAACACCACCAGTACCACCACCACCACCAGTACCACCACCAGTACCACCACCACCAGTACCACCATTAGTAACACCACCAGTACCACCAGTACCACCACCACCACAAGTACTACCACCACCAGTACTACCACCAACAGTACCACCACCACCAGTTCCACCAACACCAGTACCACCATCAGTACCACCACCACCAGTACCACCACTACCACCACCAACAGTACCAGTACCACCCCCAGTACCACCACCAGTACTACCAGTACCACCACCGCTACCACTGCTACCACCACCACTAGTACCACCACCATCAGTACCACCAGTACCACCACCACCAGTACCACCACCAGTGCCACCAGTACCATCACCACCAGTACCACCAACACCAGTGCCACCAGTACCAGTACCACCACCAGTTCAACCAGTACCACCACCACCAGCACCACCACCAGTACCACCACCATCAGTACCACCACCACCAGTACCACCACCACCAGGACCACCAGTACCACCACCACCAGTACCTCCACCAACACCAGTACCACCACCAGGACCACCACCACCACAAGTATCACCACCAGTACCACCACCACCAGTACCACCACCACCAGTACCACCACCACCAGTACCACCAACACCACCAGTACCACCACCTCCACCACTACCACCACCAGTACCACCAACACCACCAGTACCACCACCACCTCCACCACTACCACCACCAGTACCACCACCAACAGTACCACCACCAGTACTACCACCACTACCACCACCAGCACCACCAGTACCACCACCACCAGTACCACACCACCACCAGTACCCCCAGTACCACCACCAGTACCACCACCAACTGTACTACCACCACCTGTACCACCACCAGTAACACCACCACCAGTACCACCACCACACATACCTCCACCACCAGTATCCCCACCAGTATCAGTACCACCACCACCAGTACCACCACCACCCTCACCAGTACCACCACCACCAGTACCACCACTAGTACTGCCACCACCAGCAGTACCACCACCACTACAAGTACCACCACCAGTACCAACACCACCAGTACCACCACCAGTGCCACCACCAGTACTACCACCAGTACCACCACCACTAGTACCACCACCAGTACCACCACTGCCACCAGTACCACCACCAGTACTGCCACCACCAGTACCACCACTACCACCACCAGTACCACCACCAGTACTACCACCACCAGTGCCACCACCACCAGTACCAACTCCATCACCACCAGTATTACCAGTACCACCACCACCAGTACCACCACCACCACCAGTACCACCACTAGTACCACCACCAGTGCCACCACCACCACAAGTACCACCACCAGTACCACCACCACCAGTACCACCACCATCAGTACCACCTCTACCAGTACCACCACCACCAGTACCACCACCACCAGTGACACCACCACCACCAGTACCAGTATCACCAGTACCACCACAACCAGTACCACCCCAACCACCAGTACTACCACCACCAGTACCACCACCACCAGTACCACCACCACCAGTACCACCACCAACACCAGTACCACCACTACTACCATTACTACCACCACCAGTACCAGTACCACCAGTACCACCACCAGGGCCACCAGCACCACCAGTACCACCAACACCAGTGCCACCAGTACCAGTACCACCACCAGTTCAACCACCACCAGTACCACCACCACCCGTACCACCACCAAGTACCACCACCACCAGTACCACCACCACCAGGAACACCAGTACCACCACCAGTACCACCACCACCAGTACCACCACCACCAGTACCACCACCAACACCAGTACCACCACCACCACCAGTACCACCACCACCACAAGTATCACCACCACCACCACCAGTACCACCACCACAAGTACCACCACCACCAGTACCACCAACACCACCAGTACCACCACCTCCACCACTACCACCACCAGTACCACCTCCAACAGTACCACCACCAGTACCACCACCACTACCACCACCAGTACCACCACCACTACCACCACCACCAGTACCACACCACCACCAGTACCACCAGTACCACCACCAGTACCACCACCAACTCTACTACCACCACCAGTACCACCACTACCAGTACCACCACCAGTAACACCACCACCACCACCAGTACCACCACCACACACTACCACCACCGCCAGTACCACCACCAGTATCAGTACCACCACCACCAGTACCACCACCACCATTAACACCAGTACCACCACCACCAGTATCACCACTAGTACTGCCACCACCAGCAGTACCACCACCACTACAAGTACCACCACCAGTACCAACACCACTAGTACCACCACCACCACCAGTGCCACCACCAGTACTACCACCAGTACCAACACCACAAGTACCACCACCAGTACCACCACCACCACCAGTACCACCACCACTAGTACCACCACTAGTACCACCACCAGTACTACCACCTCCACCATTACCACCACCAGTACCACCACCACCAGTATTACCACCACCACCAGTACTACCACCACCAGTACCACCACCACCAGTAACACCACCACCAGTACCAGTACCGACACCACCAGTACCACCACTAGTACCACCACCAGTACTACCACCACCAGTGCCACCACCACCAGTACCAACTCCATTACCACCAGTATTACCAGTACCACCACCACCAGTACCACCACCACCAGTACCACCACCAGTACCACCACCAGTGCCACCACCACCACCACCACAAGTACCACCACCAGTA
The DNA here is from genome assembly GCA_963921515.1 of Calotriton arnoldi. NCBI lineage: Eukaryota > Metazoa > Chordata > Amphibia > Caudata > Salamandridae > Calotriton > Calotriton arnoldi. The sequence goes on from CAWUFW010018026.1 coordinate 48,582, forward strand.
CCACCACCACCAGTACCACCACCACCAGTACCACCACTACCAGTACCACCACCACCAGTACCACCACCACCAGCACCACCACCACTACCAGTACCACCACCAGTACCAGTACCACCAGTACCACCACCAGTACCGACACCACCACCCGTACCACCACCAGTAATACCACCAGTACCACCACCACCACCAGTACCACCACCACCAGTACCACCACCACCAATACCACCACCACCAATATCACCACCAGTACCACCAGTAGTAGCACCAGTACCACCAGTAGCACCACCAGTAGCACCACCAGTACCACCACCAGTACCACCAGGACCAGTACCAGTAGTACTACCACCACCACCAGTACCACCACCAGTACCACCACCAGTACCACCACCACCACCACCAGTACCACCAGTACCACCACCAGTACAACCACCAGTACCACCACAAGTACCAGTACTACCACCACAAGTACTATCACCACCAGTACCACCACCAGTACCACAACCACCAGTACCACCACCACCAGTATCACCACCACAAGTACCACCACCACCAGTACCAAAAGTACCACCAGTACCACAACCACCACCAGTACCACCACCACCAGTACCACCACTACACATACCACCACCAAAACCACCACCACCAGATCCACCAGTACCACACCCTGTACCACCACTACCACAAATACCACCACCACCAGGACCACAAGTACCACCACTACCAGTACCACCACCAGTACCAACACCAGTACCACCACCACTACCAGTACCATCACCAGTACCAGTAATACCAGTACCACCACCACCAGTACCACCAGCAGTACTACCACCACCACCAGTACCACCACCACTACCACCACCAGTACCACCACCACCAGTACCACCACCACCACAAACACCACCTGTACCACTGTTATGTTTCATATAGGTTCCCTAATATAGGTCCGGGTAACATCATACCCCTTCACCTACATTACCTCCCCTACACTACACTGTAACAAGAATTCGGATTTTCATTTTCTCTAAAATTAACTGAATTTGGAACACTTCCTGAAAATTTACACTCTCTCGCTGAAAAGCATGGCCTTTTGACACTTGTAAACATTCAACTTATATTAACGAACTCAATTAGGACTGTTGCTTATGTGATAATTCCAAACAAACTAATTCTCGTAGTACGATTTCAAATTTTACCTTTTTAAACTGTTTTTAAAATAATAATTTTTAAAACAAGATTTTAACGACGCTCTTTTAAAAATGTTCTATGAGCTACTGTCTAGTAAACAAAAATGGTCCCCTAGTAATGTTATCCTTGTTGACTGTTCGGAAGAGGAGTGGGTGTTTTGTTTCATATAGGTACCCTAATATAGGTCCGGGTAACATCATACCCCTTCACCTACATTACCTCCCATACACTACACTGTAACAAGCCTTTTTAGGATTGAACCTTTTACCTAGTTCTAGTCCTGGGTACAGAAGGAGGGTGTCTCCTGAACAATAGAGTCCTATAACTCCATCAATAGATTCACACAGTATGAATGGATATTCATAAGGGTTCTTAGAAACCAGTCTGGGGCTACACCACCTTCCTCCCCACATCTACGTACACGGTTCATCCCATACGTCATCCTCAAATCCAAAAATGGCTAATACAAGCAACAAGGGACAAAGGAGCCCTAGATACTTTTTGTATAAATATAGCATCTCTTACTAGTGTTAGTCAGAGGGAACCGAGACTTCCAGGCCGACAAACTGACCAGAGACGCTGAGGCTCCTGCATGCAGATGCTCCAGCTGACAGTGGTCTGAACATCCCTTGTGGGGTGTCCAGCTCGAGACCAGGAGAGGCTGCTACATTCTCACTTCAGGTAATGGGGTTCGACTAAAATCCTACAGGGAGTCTTGGCTTCACACCTACTCACATGCTAGGTACACTTAGTTATATCTAGATAGGCATCGTAGGAGTACGCGCTTTCTTTTATCACTGCATTTTATATTCATGTATTTATTCATACTTATTGCAAGATGGTAGAACTGTACTATCCATTTATATTCATAGTACTGCTAATCATATATCTCTGTTACTGTCTAATGGTTGTTGCAGCTCATATATTCTACACGAGAATAACAACTGTTAATAAACCTTTTATTGAAATGCCCAGGCTGTTGATTCTGTGTATCTCTGAGACGAGATAAGTGAGCACGAGAGACTGAGCGAAAAGTAGTACATTGTTTCCACAATCTTGAGGGATGAGGGTTGTCATGTTCTAAGGTTGCCAGAAACTATTCTCTCCCCGATAAGAGGAGACACTAGTGGCACTGTGAGCTAGCTTTTGCAAACAGGCTAACATTCTCGGTGGGGGTGCTCAGAATCAGTCTGCCACCAAGCCCACAGTTTGTTATCCGAATGCGCAGGTCCTGTATGGGTAATATAGGAACTACACGACATGGCGCCCAACGCAGGGCTCTTATTTAACAGTAGAGTCTGAGTAGTTCAGTCGTGCTATTCTCAGAGACCCCTACTCACTAAACACCAGAGACGTCTGGAGTGGGTGGGCACAAAACTCCGCCACAGCTGAGTAGGCGAGAAATACTATTTATTGGCTGTTGGTTAATCAAGCTTGAAGGTCATTTTGTTCCTAAAATTGTGCATAAACACCTTATCATAGTTTCCTTGAAACATTAGTCTGTGTTCTATACACAATGACTACTACCCCGGTCTTAGACCCGCTACAGCCAGCACTCCCCCTCACAGACGAGGACAAAGATGCGAATGCAATACAAATTACACAAACATTCTGACGTATTATCACCCTGAAACTATTAGAATATGGTTCAACACCTAAGGGTGGTATAGTAGCTTTCGTAATTGAGGCACACAAATCAAACAAGACAGAGGTATTTTATTCGTTGGTTACATTCCCAGCAGGAAATGCAATAACGCAGATATTTCACTACTATGTAGAAGGAGATGCACCACAGGAATATGGTCCGTTCAAGGACATAGAAGTTCCACTCACTTACCAGGAACACATATACTGGTTTAAAGGCACCCTACCCCATATAAGAAACAGAGTAAGATTAGGTACGCGCGGAGGAGACGGTGCAACATATTAGCGGCCTACACATCACATCCTGACATTGACACAATGCCGCAGACTTATTCTTACAACACAAGGATTTAATCAAAATCTACAGAAACCTGACACAGTTTGTCATGAGGACTTTCACAGACCAACCAACATCAGTTGCAACAAATGGTACTCAAATTCAGGGTACAGCAACTAAAATTACACCACAAACATTATATGCGGTAATGGGCAAAATGCCCACAAAACGTGAACAAATGCCATTCTGGGTAGCTCAGAAAATAACTCAGCTGGAGGCAGTATTTCCGGATACTACGTGTGACGAGGCGGGGTCATCCGGGACTGGAAACGGACACGGTGCAGACTGGTGGACTGTGACACCCTCCCCTGCCCCTCTTGTCTCCCTGCAGCAGGACGAATGGGAAGTTCCCTCATATCCCATGCCGGAGGTAACACCGTACTTTCAAAGCGGCGCCTTTAACTGGGGAAGCCCTCCGGGTGAAGCCCAACCCCCTTATGACGACTACACGCCTGGACCAATAAGGAGACGGGAGCCCCGGACGCCGGGGTGTGGAATCACCAGTGAGGAGGAAGGAAGAGAGCCGGAGGACGCCACGTACGAAGGACGAACGAAATCGCTGGAAGGAAAGCCGAGCCGTGCTGAGGAGACATCAGGAGCCCCAGGAACGCCAGGAGGCCAACGGCACCGCGCTTCGCCCAGCCACGCTCCCGGAGGAGCGTGGCTATCCCAGGTATGGGAACGGTTTACGGGGTGGGTCAGGAGGAGGGAGAACCCTGTGAAGTGAACCGGGTCCCTCGCTACATCTCCTGCTTGTACCCTACCCTGCACACCTGCACATTTAATCCCCTAGATGTGCCTCATGGTTTGGCGGTGTCCCTTCACTTCCCTCCCCTCAACTTAGCCTGTATTATACACTTACCCTAGTTCCTTTACTTCTTTCTTTTGGTTGACGTCTGGAACCACGAGAGCCTGCCTGATCTACGACGAGTGGAAACGCTGGTGGAGCGAAGGCGAGACCCAGGTCTTGGACTTGAGACTGTCACTGCCCGACCCCATATTGTTTCGTCTCTCCATCACTAAAAGACTGGCTTCCCGGAAGAAACGGGTCTTGGGATCAATAAAACCTTCATTGTCACAACATAGCTTTGGCCCCTTTATTCCCGCACGGCAACACTACCCCATTTGAAAAACACAGAATGCTAACAATCTGCTTGCCCATGGGGATAACACCACAAGTAGAGGACTGCACCTCTTGGGGTACAGTCTTTGCTTCCATATATACCAGGACTCATGGTATTCCTTCATTAGCTGTCGTACCTGATGTATTAAGACAAATACAAAACGAGTACGGAGCAGAACCTGCCCTGAACTTAGGGATTAAGTTATTAAATAACTATGATCAGGTATCAGCCATAATACTAGCTAATATTAAAGGGGAAGCAGCTTCAGTGGCAATCCGACAATGCCTAAGGGAGTTCAGCCCATTGGATCAACAACACGAACTGCCCAAAATAATTGAAACAGCGTATGCAGAATTAGGCAGAGACAGTTTGGGTGGGAAAGCAATAAAACCACAACTGATGGGCAGTCCTGAAAAGGACACGACCAAGCAGACACCTGCTTCTTCTAAAAAGAAGTGGGAGGATAAAAACAACAGAATTTTAAAAACAGATCTCAATCCAGAGGTAGATCTCCTCCACAGGAGCCCACTGAAAAGAGGTATAACCTCAGAAATAGGAATAATATTAGGAAACCTGACAGGTATCAGGATACTGATACACGTTCCCCTCGTTCCTTTCAGGGCTCAACAAAAAACTCAGAGAGAGAAGGACGGTCAGAACACAAAGAAGAGCGTACGAAGTCCAGAGACAAGCAACACACTCAAGACTATATTTCCAAGAAAGAAGACAAACCAAAATCAAAACCTCAGTTTAAGAAGAAGAAAGTTGCAGGCATAAAGATCAGACATGCCCAGAATTCTGAGGAAGCAGCTTTTGAACGGGGAATGGACTCTGACGATGCTAGACAGTGCGGCAGAAGTAACAATAGCTCGCCAGAACCTGAAGGAATTTCTGGTGACAGCGGACTTGAATAATTACATCACGGTGGAAACACCAGACACCAGGGTGAGCGTCCCACATAAGTTACACAAAATAACACTCCAAATGGAGGGGGACATGCCCAGGAAAGCTAAAAGTCTCTTTTGGGAAAATCTGTCATCTGGTTATGACATCCTATTAGCAAGGATTGGCCGCCAACATTCATTATGGAGTGCCCCAGGGGAGAAGCTGTAATTTTTCCATCATTATCTGACCACGTTCCCATACATCTTAAACATGCATATGCACAGGAGTGGGCGGTTGCCCTAGCTCCAGCGTTGCACAAAAATCATGCCGGTTGGGATGAGAATTCAACCCACCATGTGATCCCATTAAAAGTTTCACCAAATGCTCAGAGGCAATACCCAATAAAGCAAGAAGCTAAAAAACAGGTCAGGGAGATCTTAGATCAACTTGAATACCAAGGGGTGATTGAAACAGGCACCTCACCAATGAACAACGCTTTGTTTCCTGTATCGAAACCGGACAACACATATCGTCTAGTCTTAGATTACAGACATTTAAACTCATGCACAAAGACATTCGCTGTCCAAAACGCACACAGTGCCGCATTAATGAATAACATTGTGCGGAAAAAATACAAAACTACACTTGATATCTCAAATGGATTTTCCTGCCAAAATATAGTGCCTGAAAGCAGGTATTTGACCGCATTCTCAGCGTTGGGGTCCCAGCAGCAATTTTGTCATCTCCCCAGGAGTATAAGAACAGCCCGGGGTCTTCTCAGCAAGAGTAACAGAGTTACTCCAAAATTTTGATGAGGAAGCATTGTCCTATGTGGATGATATTTATCTGACGGATGATGACTTAAAAAAGCACTTGACCAGGGTGAGCACCATTATCATGGGATTCGCCTCTGAGGGCTAAAAATTTAATTTTAAGAAATCTAAAATAGCCCACCTCAGTGTCCTGTTCTTAGGATACGAGCTTTCAAGTGAAGGGAAAAGCTTGGCAGCTACTTTTTTAGAAAAGTTTGCGCTGCTCCAACAACCAAAATCATTAAAAAATCTACAATCAATAATGGGATTCCTAAATTTCGGCAGAACATAAATTTTGGATTCGCAGAAAAAGTAAAACCTTTCTACGAATTAATAAAACCTGACTTTTCAGTCAGACATTGGACACAGGAACATTCAAATATCCTACGTTCATTACAAGAAGACATGATTGCTTCCAAACACTTACAGACACGCGTAAACGCACACAACTTGGTGCTCCGTGTAATAGCGGGTCAATGCGGGTACACTTACTTAACCTTCAATGAAGGCGAAATAGTACCGATCGCATACAAATCACACCTGTACACGAACGCAGAAATGCGTTTTACTTCAACAGAAAAAATCCTGACAGCAGTTCAGACCGCTGTAGCAAGAGAAAGAGCACTGGCCCAGGGGAAACGCATAATTGTCGTGACCCTGGTACCAGCTTTAAAAGCTGTTACAAAGGCTAGCATTCCAAATGCAAAAGCTTTACATCCACGGTGGATACAATGGACTAATTCTCTTACTGCAATGGACGTTGAATACAGATTTGACCCAAGTCTAAAGACACAAGCATTCCTGCAATACGAACAAGAATATCCTCTACCAAATGAGATTTTGCCTCTAGATCAGTATGAATATATTATTTACACTGACGGATCTGCTCAACCGGCCATAGGGCGTAAGCAACAATACAGCGCAGCGTGTGCAATCATTAAAGGTCGCATGCGGGATGGAAAATTCCATCCAAGTTGCACCAAAACGCAATCTCTAGGAGACTGCACAGCTCAGTTGGCAGAGTTAAAAGCACTGATACTGGCACTTGTAAATACAGATCACGAATTCCCCACACTAATTGTGTGTGATTCCTTTTACTGTGTGCAGTCATACAATGAGTATCTATATCATTGGGATCTAAACGGGTTTAAAGATGCAAAAGGTAGCACAATTAAGCATAAAATGCTATGGGAACAGGTAGTGGAGTTGAAAAACGACCTACCAAGGGCTCACGTGATACACACACTGAGTCATCAGCGTAATGGCATTCACGTTGAAGGGAATTCATTGGCTGACGAAGCCGCAAAGGGGGCTGTACGCACAGCTTCCATAGCTGCAATCACCCGTTCAAAAACGAGGATAGACGGTGAGATTATGGTCGCTGTCATTGCTTCAAGCAAAAACAGCGGAGCAGTACCAAAGAAATTTCCACTCAAGTACTCCTACAAGTTAGATGCAAACAATATTCCATATGCACAGATTCCTGGAGTGGGGGATAGAGTAATTCCAAATATGGATCGTAGGCAAGGTTTAATACGCACATGAGGGTTTGGACTCTGCACACACAGGCGTTACAACGACTATTTCATTGTTGAAACAGCGCTATTGGTGGCCCGGTCTAACAAAGCAAACTAAAGACTATGTCTTGAAATGCGACATCTGTCAACAGATGAAAGGCTCCACCAGAACACGCCCGGCGCAAACACCATTACTAATATCTGACAAACCTCTTGCATGTGTGTATCTGGATCACTGCGGCCCTTTACAATCTGATGGGGCTTACAAGTATATCATGGTTGCAGTGGATTCCTGCTCAAGATTCCTATGGGTTTGGCCTCAGCGCTCGGCTGACGCTTGAACTGTAATAAAAGATTTGCGAGTCTTTATTGGGACATACGCAGTTGGCACGTTACATTCTGACCGTGGTCCGGTGTTTAGCTCTCGGGCTTACAAAGAGGCCATGAAAAGTATGGGCGTTGCACTGCAGTACTCCTCTCCGTACCATCCTGAGGGAAATTCGGTTGTGGAGAGGAAAAACCGGGACCTAAAGCAATCTTTAACAGCTAGGGTATTAGGCAAGGGCGGTAGTTGGGTCAGTCACCTTTATGGGGTCCAAAGAGCACTTAACAACCAGCCAAGAAACTCTCTAGGGGGTGTCACTCCATATGAGGTCCAATTTGGGACGAGAATGTGGGTAGCTGATCTTGAGTATGAAGGCACAGTGGCGGTTGAGAAACCGTTTGATACCCATGATCGTTTGGCTGTTTTACAGGATCTAAATGAATCCAGGACACAACAAAGCAACGTTGTTCAGAAACAGACCCCCACTGGGGAAGTCAAGGCAAACATGGCAAGACCTGTCTGGATCCCAAAAATCGGGGATCTGGTTAGAGAGAAAATAGCGGACAAAAAAGAATTTGGATCATCATACAGAAAGCCTGTACCTGTCCTAGCAATTCAAGGAACACAAAATGTTCTTTTGCCGCCTCTTGCAGGGAAAAAGGAGAAAAGATTTGTCTCAATCGACTTAATCAAACCACACTATGTGGCTAATACTGAACAGTAGGCCTCCTGGACTCCACAGTAGCAGATGCCCTCCTCTCGCTACAATCCAAGAAGTTCAAACAGAAAGACTCATCACGTTTGAAGAGCCTCCTGTGAGGAATGAAGGACTAAGCAACAATGCTATGGAACTCGTTCCCCTTGAACACGAAGTTCATCTACAAAATGAAACTCAAAACAACACTCAGGTTGCAATCAGACCAAATACAGACGTCTACGTCAACATGTCTCGACGAGAGAAAAATGCGATTTCAACAAATCCCGATGCAATTCCTACAATTGATTGAACTGCTTCTGGCTACTTCAAGAACTTTGATACGTTTTCTTTGGATCCAAGTGAACCGGAAACGACGCCAGCCCAAAAATCACGTAACCAGCAAGCTAAAGACTTTCTGAACTTTCTTAAAAACACTTACCTGGTATCACCTTGGATTGAACTTTGGGTAGTTACTGGGATTCTATTTTTTCTTTTCTGGCTCGGCTTAGTAATAACTTTTAGCATGCTTATTAATGGACGATATCTTCAGCACAGCTCTACAGCCCCGAAAGTTAATTTGATTTTAAAACCACATAGATCGTCTCATCGTGAACAGAGAGACTTGTTATCAGTAAATATCACAGCGGTTCCTATACCGCATGGTATAGTTTGGGACAAGGTTGATTTCGAAATAATCAGTCTGACTGAACTTTAAAAAATTCCTCATTTATTTAAAATTTCATTAAGTGATATCATTACCTCCAGTACATTTTCTGATGATTGGGACACTGAAACTGTAAATAACATGTTGTCTGATTTAGAAAAAACTGCTGCATTTCCGAACACTGAAATGTTAGAAAGTAATTCAGACTATGACACTTTGTACTGTTACCAACATTATGGTCATCATTTTCTGCACAAATCTATTTCACCTAGAAATGTGTTTGAGTACCATAAGTGGGAACATTGCCCAACACCACCAAATGGTAGTTTGCATACATTTGCACAGAAATTTTCATATTTGTCTGGTTTTAACACCACTGACCCGACCTCATATTATTATAAGGTAGACCAACATCAGCACTGAAAATTATGTTGACAAACACCAAACAGATTTACTCTGCTTCCTTTATTGCCCAGCTGTCTGAACAGGGTTTTGACCTATGGAAGGACACAATAGACTTAAAATCAGTCTGGGGTTCTAGGGACTGGCGAGTCCAGGGAACAGAAGCGCTATTTGAGCATGCCTCATTCCACAGCAGATGATATTTCTAAACGAAACTGTGCAACAGACATCCTGTCTTGGATCAGCCAAGGTCAAGGACCTGAACACACCTCGATTTCCAACACCATCACAGATGGGAGGGTGGCGAAATTCGACTTCACAGGAAGGGGCAACAGTAGATGACATTTTAAAGTACAATAGATCAGACCCACATTGGGAAAAATGGGTGGTTTGGCCCTTAGAGACAAACATATGTCATAAACAATTTGTGGGTATTACCGAAGGGTACAGTATCCACTGGCCAGACCCACGTTATGTACAAAGAGAGCATCCAGGGGTAGTGACATCCTACAGTGTTGGGAAGTTGTGCCTTGATTGGCTAGAAACCTCAACACTAACGGAAGTGAAACAACACTTAGCCTTACTCTCATAAGAAATGGATCTTAGGGATTTTTACAAGGTCCCAGGAAACAACGTCAGAAATGTTTCATATATGCTGGCATCTATGCCGTCTATAATGAAGAGTGGAAAATATCACAACAAGAAGCCGCAGAGAGAATACGGGAAATAGACCGTATTAACCTGGAAAAATCGTTGGCTGTGGTAGACAATGGGTTAACAACTTTGTCCTCCAGAATACATTCTTTGGGCAACATTGTGTCTTCTGCGATAGATATCCTAGAACAAGATTTGGCCATACTACAACACGGGCAATCTCAATTACGTTCTATCATGTCATTGAGCTGGACGCTGCAATCTTTGCGCGCAGGGTTTGTGCCTTTGCGTTTTATAAACAGTACGTCTCTGTTTTCTGAATATAATCTAACAGATAAACAGGTTGAAATGGCACAAAGGGGAGCAAAATATACAATGTTGCGTATTGAAAAACTGGACCGACTACCATTTACAGTAGCGGAAGCTCCGTCTACAGAATGGCTGATCCATGGCCACATAACTCTACCGGTCACTACTTTTCAGTTTCAATATTGCCTCGAACAACGGCAGGCGGGCAAATATGAAAAAATGGGTAAGGAATACATTAGGGAATCCTGGGATTTGCTGTATAGATTTCGATGCCGGAGCGGGGATCGAGAAGGGTTTCTACGTGGTACAAACTGCAAGAGCGCTTTGAGCGGTTCTCTCATGTGCTGGGACATTATCTTGCACGGAGAATGTAATAGTTCTATAGCAAACTTGTCCTGCCACATGAAAGGGACTCCAGCTGCCGTGATCAAACCGGTATTCGAGCTGCTCTCAAATGGGAGTTACTTGATGCTGAACGATCAAGGCTGCTGTGGTATGCTTCCGGGCACTGCCTATCTGGTCACTGTAAACTCCAGGGTTACTTGCTGTATGCAAGTATTGTTTCCCCCAACAAGTACAGTCAGGGAGGCGCCACTATGGCCTTCGTTGAATGTTTCTTTTATACAATTTGATACTTTGAGCAGACTGAAAGCCATGCTTTTACAGCAAACCGTACCCTTAACCTCCACTCGAGAGACCTTTGCTCTTCAAATCGCAAGGACCTCAAGTGAGATATAGGCACTTATACATACAAACTGCCCCATTCATTTCGCAGAAATGGTGGGTCGTATCTTTAATATGTCTGATACGATTGGTATTGTACACCTATTTAAGACCATAGGGTCAGGACTTCTTAGCACCTTTCAGGCAATCCTCGGAGTTATCCTGAACTTTATACACTCTGTATTTGGAAGCATTTTTGGAGGTCTACCTCTGATCCTGCTATCAATAGCGAAGTCCTGATTGTCATTTACCTACTACGCAATGGACGGCCCAATTACCAACAAGATGGCAAAAGCGCTCCTGGAGCGGAAATACTGTGAACGCATGGTACAACATCTGCGCACACCTCGCCTGAGGGAACTAAGCGCCTCTTGGTTCCTATCGTTTAGACCAGTCTGGATGGACTGCATCCTACCTGTTCTTCGATGCCTGTTTTGTGGTGAAGAATGCGTGTTGGACCTCTGTCTGACACTTGCGACGGACACGCCTGCGGACTTGAGTACCAGGCTGGAACCCTTGAGGGCCCATGCTCGGCAATGTCCCCAGTGTATTCCCATCTTGATGGCTGCATTCCTCGAAAATCCGCAGGTGCCTTTTACAACTGGGGTAAGCTTTAGATCCACCACTAGCACTGAGGTATCGACTACAGCAGCTGCTGCCTCTACACCAGCTATTGGCAGTACTGAATATCATCTGTGCTCCATTGACGTACTCTGTGAGGTGTTACAAGGAAACGTCCCCTGCAACAGCAAGCAGCGATGATGTTGCGTCTCCCAGCCAGGACATTTAATCTGTAATTGGCTCATCGTGTGCTGGGAAAGAATTCGAATTTTCATTTTCTCTAAAATTAACTGAATTTGGAACACTTCCTGAAAATTGACACTCTCTCGCTGAAAAGCATGGCCTTTTGACACTTGTAGACATTCAACTTATATTAACAAACTCAATTAGGACTGTTGCTTAAGTGACAATTCCAGACAAACTAATTTTCGTTGTACGATTTCAATTTTTACCTTTTTAAACTGTTTTTAAAATAATTTCTAAAACAAGATTTTAACGACGCTCTTTTAAAAATGTTATATAAACTACTGTCTAGTAAACAAAAATGGTCCACTAGTATTGTTATCATTGTTGACTTTTCGGAAGAGGAGTGGGTGTTATGTTTCATATAGGTACCCTAATATAGGTCCGGGTAACATCATACCCCTTCACCTACATTACCTCCCCTACACTACACTGTAACAAGCCTTTTTAGGATTGAACCTTTTACCTAGTTCTAGTCCTGGGTACAGAAGGAGGGTGTCTCCTGAACAATAGAGTCCTATAACTCCATCAATAGACTCACACAGTATGAATGGATATTCATAAGGGTTTTTAGAAACCAGGCTGGGGCTACACCACCTTCCTCCCCACATCTACGTACACGGTTCTTCCCATACGTCATCCTCAAATTCAACAATGGCTAATACAAGCAACAAGGGACAAAGGAGCCCAAGATACTTTTTGTATAAATATAGCACCTCTTGCTAGTGTTAGTCAGAGGGAACCGAGACTTCCAGGCCGACACACTGACCAGAGACGCTGAGGCTCCTGCATGCAGATGCTCCAGCTGACAGTGGTCTGAACATCCCTTGTGTGGTGTCCAGCTCGAGACCAGGAGAGGCTGCTACATTCTCACTTCAGGTAATGGGTTTCGACTAAAATCCTACAGGGATTCTTGGCTTCACACCTACTCACATGCTAGGTACACTTAGGTACATCTAGATAGGCATCGTAGGAGTACGCGCTTTCTTTTATCACTGCATTTTATATTCATGTATTTATTCATGCTTATTGCAAGATGGTAGAACTGTACTATCCATTTATATTCATAGTACTGCTAATCATATATCTCTGTTACTGTCTAATGGTTGTTGCAGCTCATATATTCTACACGAGAATAACAACTGTTAATAAACCTTTTATTGAAACGCCCAGGCTGTTTATTCTGTGTATCTCTGAAACGAGATAAGTGAGCACGAGAGACTGAGTGAAAAGTAGTACATTGTTTCCACAATCTTGAGGGATGAGGGTTGTCATGTTCTGAGGTTGCCAGAAACTATTCTCTCCCCAATAAGAGGAGACACTAGTGGCACTGTGAGCTAGCTTTTGCAAACAGGCTAACATTCTCGGTGGGGGTGCTCAGAATCAGTCTGCCACCAAGCCCACAGTTTGTTATCCGAATGCGCAGGTCCTGTATGGGTAATATAGGAACTACACGACATGGCGCCCAACGCTGGGCTCTTATTTAACAGTAGAGTCTGAGTAGTTCAGTCGTGCTATTCTCAGAGATCCCTACTCACAAAACACCAGAGACGTCTGGAGTGGGTGGGCACAAAACTCCGCCACAGCTGAGTAGGCGAGAAATACTATTTATTGGCTGTTGGTTAATCAAGCTTGAAGGACATTTTGTTCCTAAAATTGTGCATAAACACCTTATCATAGTTTCCTTGAAACATTAGTCTGTGTTCTATACACAATGACTACTACCCCGGTCTTAGACCCACTACAGCCAGCACTCCCCCTCACAGACGAGGACGAAGATGCGAATGCAATACAAATTGCACAAACATTCTGACGTATTATCAGCCTGAAACTATTAGAATATGGTTCAACACCTAGGGGTGGTATAGTAGCTTTCGTAATTGAGGCACACAAATCAAACAAGACAGAAGTATTTTATTCGTTGGTTACATTCCCAGCAGGAAATGCAATAACGCAGATATTTCACTACTATGTAGAAGGAGATGCACCACAGGAATATGGTCCGTTCAAGGACATAGAAGTTCCACTCACTTACCAGGAACACATATACTGGTTTAAAGGCACCCTACCCCATATAAGAAACAGAGTAAGATTAGGCCCGCGCGGAGGAGACGGTGCAACATGGCCAATATTAGCGGCCTACACATCACATCCTGACATTGACACAATGCCGCAGCCAGACTTACTCTTACAACACAAGGATTTAATCAAAATCTACACAAACCTGACACAGTTTGTCATGAGGACTTTCACAGTCCAACCAACATCAGTTGCAACAAATGGTACTCAAATTCAGGGTACAGCAACTAAAATTACACCACAAATATTACACGCGGTAATGGGCAAAATGCCCACAAAACGTGAACAAATGCCATTCCGGGTAGCTCAGAAAATAACTCAGCTGGAGGCAGTATTTCCGGATACTACCTGTGATGAGGCGGGGTCATCCGGGACTGGAAACGGACATGGTGCAGACTGATGGACTGTGACACCCTCCCCTGCCCCTCTTGTCTCCCTGCAGCAGGACGAATGGGAAGTTCCCTCATATCCCATGCCGGAGGTAACACCGTACTTTCAAAGTGGCGCCTTTAACTGGGGAAGCCCTCCAGGTGAAGCCCAACCCCCTGATGACGAATACACGCCTGGACCAATAAGGAGACAGGAGCCCCGGACGCCGGGGTGTGGAATCACCAGTGAGGAGGAAGGAAGAGAGCCGGAGGACGCCACGTACGAGGGACGAACGAAATCGCTGGAAAGAAAGCCGAGCCGTGCTGAGGAGACATCAGGAGCCCCAGGAACGCCAGGAGGCCAACGGCACCGCGCTTCACCCAGCCAAGCTCCCGGAGGAGCGTGGCTATCCCAGGTATGGGAACGGTTTACGTGGTGGGTCAGGAGGAGGGAGAACCCTGTGAAGTGAACCGGGTCCCTCGCTACGTCTCCTGCTTGTACCCTACCCTGCACACCGGCACATTTAATCCCCTAGACGTGCCTCACGGTTTGGCGGTGTCCCTTCACTTCCCTCCCCTCAACTTAGCCTGTATTATACACTTACCCTAGTTCCTTTACTTCTTTCTTTTGGTTGACGTCTGGAACCCCGAGAGCCTGCCTGATCTACGACGAGTGGAACCGCTGGTGGAGCGAAGGCGAGACCCAGGTCTTGGACTTGAGACTGTCACTGCCCCGACTCCATATTGTTTCGTCTCTCCATCACTAAAAGACTGGCTTCCCGGAAGAAACGGGTCTTGTGATCAATAAAACCTTCATTGTCACAACATAGCTTTGGCCCCTTTATTCCCGCACGGCAACACTACCCCATTTGAAAAACACAGAATGCTAACAATCTGCTTGCCCATGGGGATAACACCACAAGTAGAGCACTGCACCTCTTGGGGTACAGTCTTTGCTGCCATATATAGCAGGACTCATGGTATTCCTTCATTAGCTGTCGTACCTGATGTATTAAGACAAATACAAAACGAGTACGGAGCAGAACCTGCCCTGAACTTAGGGATTAAGTTATTAAATAACTATGATCAGGTATCAGCCATAATACTAGCTAATATTAAAGGGGAAGCAGCTTCAGTGGCAATCCGACAATGCCTAAGGGAGTTCAGCCCATTGGATCAACAACACGAACTGCCCAAAATAATTGAAACAGCGTATGCAGAATTAGGCAGAGACAGTTTGGGTGGGAAAGCAATAAAACCACAACTGATGGGCAGTCCTGAAAAGGACACGACCAAGCAGACACCTGTTTCTTCTAAAAAGAAGTGGGAGGATAAAAACAACAGAATTTTAAAAACAGCTCTCAATCCAGAGGTAGATCTCCTCCACAGGAGCCCTCTGAAAAGAGGTATAACCTCAGAAATAGGGATAATATTAGGAAACCTGACAGGTATCAGGATACTGATACACGTTCCCCTCGTTCCTTTCAGGGCTCAACAAAAAACTCAGAGAGAGAAGGACGGTCAGAACACAAAGAAGAGCGTACGAAGTCCAGAGACAAGCAACACACTCAAGACTATATTTCCAAGAAAGAAGACAAACCAAAATCAAAACCTCAGTTTAAGAAGAAGAAAGTTGCAGGCATAAAGATCAGACATGCCCAGAATTCTGAGGAAGCAGCTTTTGAACGGGGAATGGACTCTGACGATGCTAGACAGTGCGGTAGAAGTAACAATAGCTCACCAGAACCTAAAGGAATTTCTGGTGACAGCGGACTTGAATAATTACATCACGGTGGAAACACCAGACACCAGGGTGAGCGTCCCACATAAGTTACACAAAATAACACTCCAAATGGAGGGGGACAAGCCCAGGAAAGCTAAAAGTCTCTTTTGGGAAAATCTGTCATCTGGTTATAACATCCTATTAGCAGAAAAAGATTGGCCGCCAACATTCGTTATGGAGTGCCCCAGGGGAGAAGCTGTAATTTTTCCATCATTATCTGACCACGTTCCCATACATCTTAAACATGCATATGCACAGGAGTGGGCGGTTGCCCTAGCTCCAGCGTTGCACAAAAAGCATGCCGGTTGGGATGAGAATTCAACCCACCACGTGATCCCATTAAAAGTTTCACCAAATGCTCAGAGGCAATACCCAATAAAGCAAGAAGCTAAAAAACAGGTCAGGGAGATCTTAGATCAACTTGAATACCAAGGGGTGATTGAAACAGGCACCTCACCAATGAACAACGCTTTGTTTCCTGTATCGAAACCGGACAACACATATCGTCTAGTCTTAGATTACAGACATTTAAACTCATGCACAAAGACATTAGCTGTCCAAAACGCACACAGTGCCGCATTAATGAATAACATTGTGCGGAAAAAATACAAAACTACACTTGATATCTCAAATGGATTTTCCTGCCAAAATATAGTGCCTGAAAGCAGGTATTTGACCGCATTCTCAGCGTTGGGGTCCCAGCGGCAATTTTGTCATCTTCCCCAGGAGTATAAGAACAGCCCGGGGGTCTTCTCAGCAAGAGTAACAGAGTTACTCCAAAATTTTGATGAGGAAGCATTGTCCTATGTGGATGATATTTTTCTGACGGATGATGACTTAAAAAAGCACTTGACCAGGGTGAGCACCATTATCATGGGATTCGCCTCTGAGGGCTACAAATTTAATTTTAAGAAATCTAAAATAGCCCACCTCAGTGTCCTGTTCTTAGGATACGAGCTTTCAAGTGAAGGGAAAAGCTTGGCAGCTACTTTTTTAGAAAAGTTTGCGCTGCTCCAAAAACCAAAATCATTAAAAAATCTACAATCAATAATGAGATTCCTAAATTTCGGCAGAACATAAATTTTGGATTACGCCGAAAAAGTAAAACCTTTCTACGAATTAATAAAACCTGACTTTTCAGTCAGACATTGGACACAGGAACATTCAAATATCCTACGTTCATTACATGAAGACAAGATTGCTTCCAAACACTTACAGACACGCGTAAACGCACACAACTTGGTGCTCCGTGTAATAGCGGGTCAATGCGGGTACACTTACTTAACCTTCAATGAAGGCGAAACAGTACCAATCGCATACAAATCACACCTGTACACGAACGCAGAAATGCGTTTTACTTCAACAGAAAAAATCCTGACAGCAGTTCAGACCGCTGTAGCAAGAGAAAGAGCACTGGCTCAGGGGAAACGCATAATTGTCGTGACCCTGGTACCAGCTTTAAAAGCTGTTACAAAGGCTAGCATTCCAAATGCAAAAGCTTTACATCCACGGTGGATACAATGGACTAATTCTCTTACTGCAACGGACGTTGAATACAGATTTGACCCAAGTCTAAAGACACAAGCATTCCTGCAATACGAACAAGAATATCCTCTACCAAATGAGATTTTGCCTCTAGATCAGTATGAATATATTATTTACACTGACGGATCTGGTCAACCGGCCATAGGACGTAAGCAACAATACAGCGCAGCGTGTGCAATCATTAAAGGTCGCATGCGGGATGGAAAATTCCATCCAAGTTGCACCAAAACGCAATCTCTAGGAGACTGCACAGCTCAGTTGGCAGAGTTAAAAGCACTGATACTGGCACTTGTAAATACAGATCACGAATTCCCCACACTAATTGTGTGTGATTCATTTTACTGTGTGCAGTCATACAATGAGTATCTACATCATTGGGAACTAAACGGGTTTAAAGATGCAAAAGGTAGCACAATTAAGCATAAAATGCTATGGGAACAGGTAGTGGAGTTGAAAAACGACCTACCAAGGGCTCACGTGATACACACACTGAGTCATCAGCGTGATGGCATTCACGTTGAAGGGAATTCATTGGCTGACGAAGCCGCAAAGGGGGCTGTACGCTCAGCTTCCATAGCTGCAATCACCCGTTCAAAAACGAGGATAGACGGTGAGATTATGGTCGCTGTCATTGCTTCAAGCAAAAACAGCGGAGCAGTACCAAAGAAATTTCCACTCAAGTACTCCTACAAGTTAGATGCAAACAATATTCCATATGCTCAGATTCCTGGAGTAGGGGATAGAGTAATTCCAAATATGGATCGTAGGCAAGGTTTAATACGCACATGAGGGTTTGGGCTCTGCACACACAGGCGTTACAACGACTATTTCATTGTTGAAACAGCGCTATTGGTGGCCCGGTCTAACAAAGCAAACTAAAGACTATGTCTTGAAATGCGACATCTGTCAACAGATGAAAGGCTCCACCAGAACACGCCCGGCGCAAACACCATTACTAATATCTGACAAACCTCTTGCATGTGTGTATCTGGATCACTGCGGCCCTTTACAATCTGATGGGGCTTACAAGTATATCATGGTTGCAGTGGATTCCTGCTCAAGATTCCTATGGGTTTGGCCTCAGCGCTCGGCTGACGCTTGAACTGTAATAAAAGATTTGCGAGTCTTTATCGGGACATACGCAGTTGGAACGTTACATTCTGACCGTGGTCCGGTGTTTAGCTCTCGGGCTTACAAAGAGTCCATGAAAAGTATGGGCGTTGCACTGCAGTACTCCTCTCCGTACCATCCTGAGGGAAATTCGGTTGTGGAGAGGAAAAACCGGGACCTAAAGCAATCTTTAACAGCTAGGGTATTAGGCAAGGGCGGTAGTTGGGTCAGTCACCTTTATGGGGTCCAAAGAGCACTTAACAATCAGCCAAGAAACTCTCTAGGGGGTGTCACTCCATATGAGGTCCTATTTGGGACGAGAATGTGGGTAGCTGATCTTGAGTATGAAGGCACAGTGGCGGATGAGAAACCGTTTGATACCCATGATCGTTTGGCTGTTTTACAGGATCTAAATGAATCCAGGACACAACAAAGCAACGTTGTTCAGAAACAGACCGCCACTGGGGAAGTCAAGGCAAATACGGCAAGACCTGTCTGGATCCCAAAAATCGGGGATCTGGTTAGAGAGAAAATAGCGGACAAAAAATAATTTGGACCATCATACAGAAAGCCTGTACCTGTCCTAGCAATTCAAGGAACACAAATTGTTCTTTTGCCGCCTCTTGCAGGGAAAAAGGAGAAAAGATTTGTCTCAATCGACTTAATCAAACCACACTATGTGGCCAATGCTGAACAGTAGGCCTCCTGGACTCCACAGTAGCAGATGCCCTCCTCTCGCTACAATCCAGGAAGTTCAAACAGAAAGACTCATCACGTTTGAAGAGCCTCCTGTGAGGAATGAAGGACTAAGCAACAATGCTATGGAACTCGTTCCCCTTGAACACGAAGTTCATCTACAAAATGAAACTCAAAACAACACTCAGGTTGCAATCAGACCAAATACAGACGTCTACGTCAACATGTCTCGATGAGAGCAAAATGCGATTTCAACAAATCCCGATGCAATTCCTACAATTGATCGAACTGCTTCTGGCTACTTCATGAACTTTGATACGTTTTCTTTGGATCCAAGTGAACCGGAAATGATGCCAGCCCAAAAATCACGTAAACAGCAAGCTAAAGACTTTCTGAAATTTCTTAAAAACACTTACCTGGTATCACCTTGGATTGAACTTTGGGTAGTTACTGGGATTCTATTTTTTCTTTTCTGGCTCGGCTTAGTAATAACTTTTAGCATGCTTATTAATGGACGATATCTTCAGCACAGCTCTACAGCCCCGAAAGTTAATTTGATTTTAAAACCACATAGATCGTCTCATCGTGAACAGAGAGACTTGTTATCAGTAAATATCACAGCGGTTCCTATACCGCATGGTATAGTTTGGGACAAGGTTGATTTCGAAATATTCAGTCTGACTCAACTTTAAAAAATTCCTCATTTATTTAAAATTTCATTAAGTGATATCATTACCTCCAGTACATTTTCTGACGATTGGGACACTGAAACTGTAAATAACATGTTGTCTGATTTAGAAAAAACTGCTGCATTTCCGAACACTAAAATGTTAGAAAGTAATTCAGACTATGACACTTTGTACTGTTACCAACATTATGGTCATCATTTTCTGCACAAATCTATTTCACCTAGAAATGTGTTTGAGTACCATAAGTGGGAACATTGCCCAACACCACCAAATGGTAGTTCGCATACATTTGACAGAAATTTTCATATTTGTCTGGTTTTAACACCACTGACCCGACCTCATATTATTATAAGGTAGACCAACATCAGCACTGAAAATTATGTTGACAAACACCAAACAGATTTACTCTGCTTCCTTTATTGCCCAGCTGTCTGAACAGGGTTTTGACCTATGGATGGACACAATAGACTTAAAATCAGTCTGGGGTTCTAGGGACTGGCGAGTCCAGGGAACAGAAGCGCTATTTGAGCATGCCTCATTCCACAGCAGATGATATTTCTAAACGAAACTGTGCAACAGACATCCTGTCTTGGATCAGCCAAGGTCAAGGACCTGAACACACCTCGATTTCCAACACCATCACAGATGGGAGGGTGGCAAAATTCGACTTCACAGGAAGGGGCAACAGTAGATGACATTTTAAAGTACAATAGATCAGACCCACATTGGGAAAAATGGGTGGTTTGGCCCTTAGAGACAAACATATGTCATAAACGATTCGTGGGTATTACCGAAGGGTACAGTATCCACAGGCCAGACCCACGTTATGTACAAAGAGAGCATCCAGGGGTAGTGACATCCTACAGTGTTGGGAAGTTGTGCCTTGATTGGCTAGAAACCTCAACACTAACGGAAGTGAAACAACACTTAGCCTTACTCTCATAAGACATGGATCTTAGGGATTTTTTACAAGGTCCCAGGAAACAACGTCAGAAATGTTTCATATATGCTGGCATCTATGCCGTCTATAATGAAGAGTGGAAAATATCACAACAAGAAGCCGCAGAGAGAATACGGGAAATAGACCGTATTAACCTGGAAAAATCGTTGGCTGTGGTAGACAATGGGTTAACAACTTTGTCCTCCAGAATACATTCTTTGGGCAACATTGTGTCTTCTGCGATAGATATCCTAGAACAAGATTTGGCCATACTACAACACGGGCAATCTCAATTACGTTCTATCATGTCATTGAGCTGGACGCTGCAATCTTTGCGCGCAGGGTTTGTGCCTTTGCGTTTTATAAACAGTACGTCTCTGTTTTCTCAATATAATCTAACAGATAAACAGGTTGAAATGGCACAAAGGGGAGCAAATTATACAATGTTGCGTATTGAAAAACTGGACCGACTACCATTTACAGTAGCGGAATCTCCGTCTAAAGAATGGCTGATCCATGGCCACATAACTCTACCGGTCACTACTTTTCAGTTTCAATATTGCCTCGAACAACGGCAGGCGGGCAAATATGAAAAAATGGGTAAGGAATACATTAGGGAATCCTGGGATTTGCCGTATAGATTTCGATGCCGGAGCGGGGATCGAGAAGGGTTTCTAAGTGGTACAAACTGCAAGAGCGCTTTGAGCTGTTCTCTCATGTGCTGGGACATTACCTTTCACGGAGAATGTAATAGTTCTATAGCAAACTTGTCCTGCCACATGAAAGGGACTCCAGCTGCCGTGATCAAACCGGTATTCGAGCTGCTCTCAAATGGGAGATACTTGATGCTGAACGATCAAGGCTGCTGTGGTATGCTTCCGGGCACTGCCTATCTGGTCACTGTAAACTCCAGGGTTACTTGCTGTATGCAAGTATTGTTTCCCCCAACAAGTACAGTCAGGGAGGCGCCGCTATGGCCTTCGTTGAATGTTTCTTTTATACAATTTGATACTTTGAGCAGACTGAAAGCCATGCTTTTACAGCAAACCGTACCCTTAACCTCCACTCGAGAGACCTTTGCTCTTCAAATCGCAAGGACCTCAAGTGAGATACAGGCACTTATACGTACAAACTTCCCCATTCATTTCGCAGAAATGGTGGGTCGTATCTTTAATATGTCTGATACGATTGGTATTGTACACCTATTTAAGACCATAGGGTCAGGACTTCTTAGCACCTTTCAGGCAATCCTCGGAGTTATCCTGAACTTTATACACTCTGTATTTGGAAGCATTTTTGGAGGTCTACCTCTGATCCTGCTATCAATAGCGAAGTCCTGATTGTCATTTATCTACTACGCAATGGACGGCCCAATTGCCAACAAGATGGCAAAAGCGCTCCTGGAGCGGAAATACTGTGAACGCATGGTACAACATCTGGGCACACCTCGCCTGAGGGAACTAAGCGCCTCTTGGTTCCTATCGTTTAGACCAGTCTGGAAGGACTGCATCCTACCTGTTCTTCGATGCCTGTTTTGTGGTGAAGAATGAGTGTTGGACCTCTGTCTGACACTTGCGACGGACACGCCTGCGGACTTGAGTACCAGACTGGAACCCTTGAGGGCCCATGCTCGGCAATGTCCCCAGCGTATTCCCATCTTGATGGCTGCATTCCTCGAAAATACGCAGGTGCCTTTTACAACTGGGGTAAGCTTTAGATCCACCACTAGCACCGAGGTATCGACTACAGCAGCTGCTGCCTCTACACCAGCTATTGGCAGTACTGAATATCATCTGTGCTCCATTGACGTACTCTGTGAGGTGTTACAAGGACCGATGATGTTGCGTCTCCCAGCCAGGACATTTAATCTGTAATTGGCTCATCGTGTGTTGGGAAAGAATTCGGATTTTCATTTTCTCTAAAATTAACTGAATTTGGAACATTTCCTGAAAATTGACACTCTCTCGCTGAAAAGCATGGCCTTTTGACACTTGTAGACATTCAACTTATATTAACGAACTCAATTAGGACTGTTGCTTAAGTGACAATTCCAGACAAACTAATTTTCGTTGTACGATTTCAATTTTTACCTTTTTAAACTTTTTAAAATAATTTTTAAAACAAGATTTTAACGACGCTCTTTAAAAATGTTATATAAACTACTGTCTAGTAAACAAAAATGGTCCACTAGTATTGTTATCATTGTTGACTGTTCGGAAGAGGAGTGGGTGTTATGTTTCATATATGTACCCTAATATAGGTCCGGGTAACATCATACCCCTTCACCTACATTACCTCCCCTACACTACACTGTAACAAGCCTTTTTAGGATTGAACCTTTTACCTAGTTCTAGTCCTGGGTACAGAAGGAGGGTGTCTCCTGAACAATAGAGTCCTATAACTCCATCAATAGACTCACACAGTATGAATGGATATTCATAAGGGTTTTTAGAAACCAGGCTGGGGCTACACCACCTTCCTCCCCACATCTACGTACACGGTTCATCCAATACGTCATCCTCAAATCCAACAATGGCTAATACAAGCAACAAGGGACAAAGGAGCCCAAGATACTTTTTGTATAAATATAGCACCTCTTGCTAGTGTTAGTCAGAGGGTACCGAGACTTCCAGGCCGACACACTGACCAGAGACGCTGAGGCTCCTGCATGCAGACGCTCCAGCTGACAGTGGTCTGAACATCCCTTGCGGGGTGTCCAGCTGGAGACCAGGAGAGGCTGCTACATTCTCACTTCAGGTAATAGGGTTCAACTAAAATCCTAGAGGGATTCTTGGCTTCACACCTACTCACATGCTAGGTACACTTAGGTACATCTAGATAGGCATTGTAGGAGTACGCACTTTCTTTTATCACTGCATTTTATATTCATGTATTTATTCATGCTTTTTGCAAGATGGTAGAACTGTACTATCCATTTATATTCATAGTACTGCTAATCATATATCTCTGCTACTGTCCAATGGTTGTTGCAGCTCATATATTCTACACGAGAATAACAACTGTTCAATAAACCTTTTATTGAAACGCCGAGGCTGTTTATTCTGTGTATCTCTGAGACGAGATAAGTGAGCATGAGAGACTGAGCGAAAAGTAGTACATTGTTTCCACGAGCTTGAGGGATCAGGGTTGTCATGTTCTAAGGTTGCCAGAAACTATTCTCTCCTTGATAAGAGGAGACACTAGTGGCACTGTGAGCTAGCTTTTGCAAACAGGCTAACATTCTCAGTGGGGGTGCTCAGAATCAGTCTGCCACCAAGCCCCCTGTTTATGTTATCAGAACGCGCAGGTCCTGTATGGGTAATATAGGAACTACACGACACCACCACCTCCACCACTACCACCACCAGTACCACCACCACCACCAGTACCAGTACCACCACCACCAGTACCACCACCACTACCAGTACCACCACCACCAGCACCACCAGTACCACCACCAATATCACCACCAGTACCACCACCACCAGTACCACCACCAGTACCACCACCACCAGTACTACCACCACCAGTACTACCACCACCAGTACCAGTACCACCACCACCACCACCAGTACCACCACCACCACCACCACCAGTACCACCACCACCAGTACCACCACCACACATAAGACCACCACCAGTACCACCACCAGTACCACCATCACCACCACCAGTACCACCACCACCAGTACCACCACCAGTACCACCACCAACAGTACAACTAGCACCACCAGTACCGCCACCAGTACCCCCACCACCAGTACCCCCACCACCAGTACCACCACCACCAGTACTACCAGTACCACCACCAGTACCACCACCACCACTAATACCACCACCACCAGTACCACCACTACCAGTACCACCAGTACCACCACTAGTACCACCACCACCAGTACCACCACCACCACCACCCCCTGTACCACCACCAGTACAACCACCTTCACCACTACCACCACCAGTACCACCAACATCACCAGTACCAACAGTACCACCATCACCACCAGTACCAACAGTACAAACAGTACCATCACCACCAGTACCACCACCATCAGTACCACCATCAGTACCACCACCACCAGTACCACCACTACCAGCACCACCAGTACTAGTACCACCAGTACCACCACCACCAGTACTACCACCACCAGTACTACTACCAACAGTACCAGTACCACCAGTACCACAACCACCACCAGTACCACCACCAGTACCACCAGCACCAGTACCACCAGTACCACCACCATTATCACCACCACCAGTACCACCACCGGTACCACCACCAGTACCAAAACCAGTACCACTACCACTACCAGTACCACCAGTACTACCACCAGTACCACCAACAGTACGACCACCAGTACCACCACCACCAGTACCACCACCAGTACCACCACCACCACCAGTACCACCAAAAGTACCACCACCAGTATGATAACCAGTACCACTACCACCAGTACCACCACCAGTACCACCACCAGTACCACCACCAGTACTAAAACCACCACAAGTACCACCACCACCAGTACCACCACCACCAGTACCACCGGTACCACCACTACCAGTACCACCACCACCAGTACGACCATCAGTACCACCACCACCACCTCTACCAACAGTACCACCAACACTGCCAGTACCACCACCAGTACCACCACCACCAGTACCACCACCACCAGTAACACCACCACCAGTAAAACCACCACTACCAGTACCACCACTACCACCACCAGTACCAGTACCACCACCAGTATCACCACCAGTGCCACCTTCAACAGTACCAGTTCCACCACCACCAGTACCACCACCACCACCAGTACCACCAGTACCACCACCATACCACCACCACTAGTACCACCACCACCAGTACCAGTACCACCACCAGTACCACAACGAGTACCACCACCAGTACCATCACCAGTACCACCACCAGTACCACCACCAGTACCACCACCACCACCAGTACCACCATCAACACCAGTATGACCACCACCAGTACCACCACCAATACCACCACCAGTGCCACCACCACCATCATTAGCACCACCACTACCAGTACCACCACCATCAGAACCACCACCACCACCATTACCACCACCAGTTACTGTACCACCACCACCAGTACCACCACCACCATTACCACCACCACTACCACTACCACCACCAGTACCACCACCACCAGTACCAACAATACCACCACCAGTAACACCACCACCACCACCACTACCACCACCAGTACCAACAATACCACCACCAGTACCACCACCACCAGTACCAGCAGTACCACCACTACCAGTACCACCAGTACCACCACCAGTATCACCACCAGTCCCACCAACATCAGTACAACCACCACCAGTACGACCACCACTACCACCAGTACCACCACCACTACCAGTACCACCACCATTACACCACCAGTTACAGTACCACCACCAGTACCACCACCACACCACCAGCACCACCAGTACTGTCACCAGTACCACCACCAGTACCACCACCAGTGCCACCACCACCAGTACCACCACCACCCAAAGTATGACCACCACCAGTACCACCACCACCAACAGTATCAGTACCACCACCACCAGTACCACCACACCGACTGACAACACCAGTATCACCAGTACCACCAACAATACCAGTACCACCACCACTACCACCACCACTGCCACCACCAGTATCACCGGTACCAGTACCACCACCAGTACCACCACCACCAGTACCACCACCAGTGACACCACCAGTATGACCACCAACACCAGTACCACCAGTACCACGAGTACCACCTCCACCAGTACCACCAGTACCACCTCTACCTCAAGGACCACCACCACAAGAACCACCACCAGTACCACCACCTCCAGTACCACCACCAGTACCACTGCCACCAGTACCAGTACCACCAGGACCACCACCACCACCAGTACCACCACCACCAGTACCAGTACCACCACCACCAGTACCACCAGTACCAGTACCAGTACCACCACCAGTACCACCACCACCAGTACCACCACCAGCAGTACCACCACCACCACCAGTACCACCACCACCACTAGTACCACCACTAGTACCACCACCACCACCAGTACCACCAGTACCACCACCACCAGTACCACCACCACCAGTACCACCACCAGCAGTACCACCACCACCAGCAGTACCACCACCACCACTAGTACCACCACCACCACCAGTACAACCAGTACCACCACCAGTAAAACCACCACCAGTACCACCACCAGTACCACCAGTACCACCACCAGTACCACCATTACCACCAACACCAGTACCACCACCACCAGTACCACCACCACCACAAGTACCACCACCACCACCAGTACCACCACCAGTACCACCACTACCAGTACCACCACAAGTACCACTAGTGCCAGTACAACCACCACCACCACCAGTACCACCATCACCACCACTACCACCAGTACTAGTACTACCAGTACCAGTACTACCAGGACTACCAGTACCAGTACCACCAATACCACCAGTACTACCAGCACCAGTACTACCACCACCAGTACCAGTACCACCACCACCACCAGTACCACCACCACCACCAGTACCACCACCACCAATACCACTAGTACCACCACCATTACCACCACCACCAGTTCCACCACTGGTACCACCACCAGTACCACTACCAGTACCACCAGTACTACCACCAATACCACCAACAGTACCACCACTACCACCAGTGCCACCACTGCCAATACCACCACCAGTGCCACCACCAATACCACCAGTACCACCACAAGTACCACCAGTACCACCACCACCAGTACCCCCATCACCACGAGTACCACCAGTACCAGTAGTACCAGTACCACCAGTACCACAAATACCACCACCACCAGTACCACCACCACCAGTACTACCAGCATCAGTACCAGTACCACCACCACTACCAGTACCACCACCAGTACCAGTACCACCAGTACCACCACCATTACCACCACCACCAGTACCACCACCAGTACCACCACCGGTACCACCACCAGTACCACCACCACCACCAGTACCACCAGTACTTCCACCAACAATACCACCACAAGTACCACCAGTGCCAGTACAACCACCACCACCACCAGTACCACCAGTACCAGTACTACCAGGACCACCAGTACCAGTACCACCAATACCTCCAGTACCAGTACTACCACCACCACCATTACCAGTACCACCACCAGTACCAGTACCACCACCAGTACCACCAGTACGACCACCAGCACTACCACCAGTACCACCAGTACCATCACCAGGACCACCACCATTACCACCAACACCAGTACCACCGCCACCACAAGTACCACCACCACCAGTACCACCACCAGTACCACCACCAGTACCACCACCACCGGTACCACCACAAGTACCACCAGTACCACCACCACCAGTACCACCACCACCACCAGTACCACATCACCACCAGTACCACCAGTACCAGTAGTACCAGTACCAGTACTACCAGTACCACCAGTACCAGTACCACCAATACCACCACCACCACCAGTACTACCACCACCAGTACTACCAGCACCAGTACCAGTACCACCACCAGTACCAGTACCACCACCACTACCAGTACCACCACCAGTACCAGTACCACCAGTACCACCACCATTACCACCACCACCAGTACCACCACCAGTACCACCACCAGTACCACCACCGGTACCACCACCACCACCAGTCCCACCAGTACTACCACCAGCAGTACCACCACCACCACCACCAGTACCACCACTGCCAGTACCACCACCAGTACCACCACCAGTACTACCACCACCAGTATCACCACCACCACCAGTACCACCACCAACAGTACCACCACCAGTACCACCACCACCACAAGTACTACCACCACCAGTACCATCACCACCAGTACCAACACCACCAGTACCACCACCTCCAGTACCATCACCAGTACCAACACCACCAGTACCACTAGTACCACCACCTGTACTACCATCACCAGTACCACCACCAGTACCACCACCAGTACCACCACTGCCAGTACCACCACCACCACCAGTACCACCACCACCAGTAACAACAGTACCACCACCAGTACCACCAACAGTACCACCACCACTAGTACCAGTACCAGCAGTACCACCAACACCAGTACCAGTACAACCACCAGTACCACCACCAGTACCACCACCAGTACCACCAGTACCAGAACTATCACCACCAGTACCACCACCAGTACCACCACCAGTACCACAAACAAGTACCACCAGTACCACAACCACCACCAGTACCACCACCACCAGTACCACCACCAGTACCACCACTAACACAAGTACCACCACCACCAGTACCACCACCAGTACCACTAGTACCACCACCACCAGTACCACCACCTCCAGTACCACCACCAGTACCACCAGTATCAGTACCACCAGTACCACCACCACCAGTACCACCAGTACCAGTACCACCACCACCAGTACCACCACCACCAGTCCCACCACCACCAGTCCCACCACCACCAATACCACCGCCACCACCACCAGTACCACCACTACCAGTACCACCACCAGTACCACCACCAGGTGAATCTTCGTATGAGAACTTCCGTAGGGGCTTAAAAACTTGGTTATTTAACATGTAGACCCCTCTGTTTATGTTGGCTCCTTCAGGCGGCGCCGGGAAACCCTAGGGTAGCTGTGCGCCTTATAAAATTAAAAAAACATAACATAACAGTACCACCACCACCAGTACCACCAACACCAGTACCACCACCAGTACAACCTCCAGTACCACCACCACCAGTACCACCACCACCCCAAGTATGACCACCACCAGTACCTCCAGTACCACCACCACCAGTACCAGTACCACCACCAGTACCACAACCACCACCAGTACCACCAGTACCACCACCAACACAACTGCCACCACCAGTATCACCAGTACCACCACCAGTACCAATACCAGTACCACCACCAGTACCACCACCACTGCCACCACCAGTATCACCAGTACAACCACCAGTACCACCACCAGTAACAGCAGAACCACCACCACCAACACCAGTACCACCAGTACCACCACCAGTACCACCAACACCAGTACGACCACCACAAGTACTACCACCAGTACCACCACCACTACCAGTACCACCAGTACCACCAGTACCACCACCAGTACCACCACCAGCACCACCAGTACCGCCACCAGTACCACCACTGCCACCAGTACCACCACCAGTACCACCACCACCAGTACCACCACTACCCCAAGTACGACCACCACCAGTACCTCCAGTACCACCACCACCAGTACCAGTACCACCACCAGTACCACAACCACCACCAGTACCACCACCTCCAGTACCACCACCACCAGTACCACCACCACCACGACTGCCACCACCAGTATCACCAGTATCACCACCAGTACCAATACCAGTACCACCACCAGTACTACTGCCACCAC
The DNA here is from genome assembly GCA_963921515.1 of Calotriton arnoldi. Lineage (NCBI taxonomy): Eukaryota > Metazoa > Chordata > Amphibia > Caudata > Salamandridae > Calotriton > Calotriton arnoldi. Next base: position 79,342 of record CAWUFW010018026.1, read on the forward strand.
CAGTATCACCAGTACAACCACCAGTACCACCACCAGTACCACCACCACCACCAGTACCACCACCACAAGTACCACCCCCACCAGTTCCACCAGCAGTACCACCACCACCACCACCACCACAAGTACCCCCAGTACCACCACCACCACCAGTACCACCACCACCAGTACCACCATCACCACCAGTACCAGTACTACCAGTACCAGTACTACCAGTAACACCAATACCACCACCACCAGTACTACCACCACCAGAACTACCAGTACCAGTACCACCACCAGTACCACCACCACCACCACCAGTACCACCACCAGTACCACCACCACCAGTACCACCACCACTACCAGTACCACCAGTACTACCACCAATACCACCAAGAGTACCACCACCACCACCAGTACCACCACCGCCAGTACAACCACCAGTACCAGTACCACCACCACCAGTATCACCACCACCACCAGTACCACCACCACCAGTACCAGCCGTACCACCACCACAATTTCCACCAGCACCACCACCAGTACCACCACCACCAGTACCACCACCTCCAGTACCACCACTACCGCCACCAGTACCACCACCAGTACCACCACCACCAGTACCACCACCACCAGTACCACCACCACCAGTACCACCACCACCAGTACTACCAGTACCACCACCACCACCACCAGTACAACCACCAGTACCACCACCAGTACCACCAGTACCAGTACTACCACCACCAGTACCACCACCAGTACCACCACCAGTACCACCACTAGTACCACAACCACCAGTACCAGTACCACCAGTACCACAACCACCACCAGTACCCCACCACCAGTACCACCACCAGTACCACCACTACCACAAGTACCACCACCACCAGTACCACCACCAGTACCACCAGTACCACCACCACAAGTACCACCACCTCCAGTACTGCCACCAGTACCACCACCAGTATCACCACCAGTACCACCACAAGTACCACCACCACCAGTACCACCAGTACCACCACCACCAGTACCACCACCACCAGTACCACCACCACCAGTACCACCACCAGTACCACCACCACCAATACCACCACCACCACCACCAGTACCACCACTACCAGTACCACCGCCACCACTACCAGTACCACCACTACCAGTACCACCACCAGTACCAACAGTACCACCACCAGTACCACCACCACCAGTACCACCACCACCAACACCAGTACCACCACCAGTACAACCACCAGTACCATCACCAGTACCACCACCACCAGTACCACCCCAAGTATGACCACCATCAGTACCTCCAGTACCACCACCACCAGTACCAGTACCACCACCAGTACCACAACCACCACCAGTACCACCACCACCAGTACCACCACCACCATGACTGCCACCACCAGTATCACCAGTACCACCACCAGTACCAATACCAGTACCACCACCAGTACCACCACCACTGCCACCACCAGTATCACCAGTACAACCACCAGTACCACCACCAGTACCAGCAGAACCACCAACACCAGTACCACCAGTACCACCACCAGTATCACCACCAGTACCACCAACACCAGTACGACCACCACCAGTACTACCACCAGTACCACTACCACCACCACTACCAGTACCACCAGTACCACCAGCACCAGTACCATCACCAGTACCACCACCAGCACCACCAGTACCGCCACCAGTACCACCACTGCCACCAGTACAACCACCAGTACCACCACCACCAGTACCACCACCACCCCAAGTACGACCACCACCAGTACCTCCAGTACCACCACCACCAGTACCACCACCAGTACCACCACCACCACCAGTACCACCACCACCACCAGTACCACCACCACCACGACTGCCACCACCAGTATCACCAGTATCACCACCAGTACCAATACCAGTACCACCACCAGTACTACTGCCACCACCAGTATCACCAGTACAACCACCAGTACCACCACCACCAACAGTACCACCACCACAAGTACCACCACCACCAGTACCACCAGCAGTACCACCACCACCACAAGTACCACCAGTACCACCACCACCACCAGTACCACCACCACCAGTACCACCACCACCAGTACCACCACCACCAGTACCACCATCACCACCAGTACCACCAGTACCAGTACTACCAGTACTACCAGTGCCACCAATACCACCACCACCAGTACTACCACCAGTACCACCACCACCAGTACCACCACCACCCCAAGTACGACCACCACCAGTACCTCCAGTACCACCACCACCAGTACAACCACCAGTACCACCACCAGTACCACCAGTACCAGTACTACCACCACCAGTACCACCACCAGTACCCCCACTAGTACCACAACCACCAGTACCAGTACCACCAGTACCACAACCACCAGTACCAGTACCCCACCACCAGTACCACCACCAGTACCACCACTACCACCAGTACCACCACCACAAGTACCACCACCTCCAGTACTGCCACCAGTACCACCGCCACCGCCACCAGTACCAGTACCACCACCACCACCAGTACCAGTACCACCACCACAAGTACCACCACCACAAGTACCACCACCACTAGTACCACCACCAGTACCACCACCACCACCACCAGTACCACCACCACCACCAGTACCACCACCAGTACCACCACCAGTACCACCACCAGTATCACCACCAGTACCACCACCAGGACCACCACCACCAGTACCACCAGTACCACCACCACCAGTACCACCACCACCAGTACCACCACCACCAGTACAACCACCAGTACCACCACAAGTACCACCAGTACCAGTACTACCACCACCAGTACCACCACAAGTACCACCTCCAGTACCACAACCACCTGTACCACCACCACCACTACCACCACCAGTACCAGTACCACCAGTACCAAAACCACCACCAGTACCACCACCAGTACCACCACCAGTACCACCACCAGTACCACCACCAGTACCACCAGGACCACCACTACACATACCACCACCATTACCACCACCACCAGTACCACCACCTGTACCACCATTACCACCACCTGTACCACCACTACCACAAGTACCACCTCCACCAGGACCACCACTACCAGTACCAGTACCACCACCAGTACCACCAGTACTACCACCAGTACCACCACCACCAGTACCACCACCAGTAAAACCACCACCAGTACCACCACTACCAGTACCACCACCACCAGTACTACCACCACCACCAGTTCCACCACCACCAGTACCAGTACTACCACCAGTACCAGTACTACCACCACCACCAGTACTACCACCAGTACCACCACCAGTACCACCAACACCAGTACCACCACCACCAGTACCACCACCACCACAAGTACCACCAACACCAGTACCACCACCACCAGTACCACCACCACCACCACCACAAGTACCACCGCCACCAGTACCACTGCCACCAGTACCACTGTTATATTCCATATAGGTACCCTATATAGGCGCAGGTAACATCACAACCTTTCACCTACATCATTCCCTACATTACATACATAACGGTTCTTAGGCACTGACCTTTTACCTAGATATGACACTGCATTCAGAACGGGGGGTTTTCCCTGGTTCAATTCTCATACATTAAGCATGAGGATTCTTGGAAGCACAGCAGGACTAACAGTAGGATTACCATCTCCTGTATAATATCTCTGTATAAAGTTCAGGCCCAACGTCATCCTTTAGGCCGACACAGTAACACAGCAAGGTAGGACCCCTGGGGAGACCTATGGTTATATATACAACACATCTTGCTTAGGAAGATAGAGGAGACCGTGACTTCCCGGCTGTCACACTGACCAGAGACGCTGAGGTATCTGCATGCAGACGCTCCAGCTAGCAGTGGTCTAACATCCCTCGCGGGGTGACCAACTCGAGACCAGGATGGGGTCCCACATTCTCTAAACTTTCAGGTAATGGGGTGGACTAGATCCTAGAGGGATTCTTGGCATAACACGTACATAGATGCTAGGTACATTTAGGTACATCTAGTTAGGGAGGCATCGTAGGAGTACGCACTTTTTATCATGTGTTTTATGTACGTGTATGTATTCATGATTTCTGCAAGATGGTAGAACTTTACCATCCTTTTTACTTTCGTAGTACTGCTAATCATATATCTCTGCTACTGTCTAATGGTTGTTGCAGCTCATCTATTCTACACTGGAATAACAACTGTTCAATAAATACTTATTGAAACGCCCAGCCTGTTTATCCTGTGTATCTCTCTGAGACAAACTAAGTGAGCACGAGTGACTGAGCGAAAGGTAGTATATTGTTTCCACGATCCTGGGGGATCAGGGTTGTCATGTTCTGAGGTTGCCAAGAACTACTCTCTCCCCGATAAGAGGAGACTCTAGTGGCACTGTGAGCTAGCTAATTCAGACAGGCTAACATATCCGGTGAGGCCGGATATGTTAGCCTCACCGGAATGCACAGAATCCGTCTACCACCAAACCCACAGTTTGTTATCCAAACGCGCAGATCCTGTATAGGTAATATAGGAACTACACGACATGGCGCCGCCAACGTTGGTTGGGTACTTATTTAACAGTAGAATCTGAGTAGTTCAGTCGTGCTATTCTCAGAGACCCCTACTCATAAAACACCAGAGACGTCTGGAGTGGGTAGGCACAAACTCCGCCACAGCTGAGTAGGCTAAAAAATCCTATTTATTGGCTGATGGTTAATCAAGCTTGAAGGACACATTGTTCCTAAATTGTGTAAAAAAACACATTATCTTAGTTCCCTTGAAAAACTTCTTCTTTACAAAATAACCAAGAATTAGACCCACTGCAACAAAATCTGCCCCTCACAGACGAGGGACGATGCAGACGCAATACAAATTGCACCAAACTTTAGAAATACAGTCACCCTGAAACTACTTGTGCATGGTTTATCAGCTAGGGGTGGCATAGTAGCTTTCGTGATTGAGGCACACGAATAAAACAAAACAGAGGTATTTTATTCGTGGGTTACATTCCCAGCAGCAAATGCAAGAACAAAAACATTTCACTTCTACACGGAAGGAGATGCACTAGCGGAATATTATCGTTCGAGGATATAGAGGTTCTAATCACATACCAGGAACACTTATAATGGTTTAAAGGCGCCCTACCCCACATAAGAAGAAGAGTAAGACTCGGCCCGCACGGCAGAGAAGGGGCAACATGGCCAATATTAGCGGCCTACACACCACATCCTGACATTGAGACAATGCCACCAGGAGACTTACTCATACAACATAAAGATTTAATCAAAATCTGTAGGAACTTGACGCAATTCGTCATGAAGACACTTACAGTCCAACCAGCAATAGTTGCAACAAATGGAACTCAAATTTAGGGTACAGCAACTAAAATTACACCCCAAACATTACACGCAGTGATGGGTAAAATGCCCACACAACGTGAACAAATACCATTCTGGGTAGCTCAGAAAATAACGCAGCTAGAGGCAGTATTCCCGAATACTACCCCGTATGAAAAACACAGAATACTAACAATCTGCTTGCCCATGGGGATAACACCACAATTAGAGGATTGTACCACTTGGGGTACAGTCTTTGCTGCCATTTATACCAGAACTCATGGTATCCCATCATTAGCAGTAGTACCAGACATATTAAGACAGATACAAAAGGAGTACGGAGCAGAACCTGCCCTAAACTTAGGGATGAAGTTACTAGGTAACTATGCCCAGGTATCAGCCATAATACTATCTAACATTAAAGGGGAAGCAGCTTCAGTGGCCATCCGCCAACGCCTGAGGGAGTTCAATCCTTTAGAACAGGAACACGAATTACCAAAAATAATTGAAACTGCGTATGCAGAATTAGGCATAGACAGTTTGGGTGGGAAAGCTTTAAAACCACAACTGATGGACGGTCCTGAAAAGGACACTTCCAAGCAGACACCTGCTTCAACTAAGAAGAAGTGGGACAATAAAAACCAACAATACTTTAAATGAAACAGATCTCAATCCCGAGGTAGATCTCCTCCACAGGAGCCCTCCGAAAAGAGGTATAACCTTAGGAATAGGGAAAATATTAGGAAACCTGACAGGTATCAGGATACTGATACACGTTCCTCTCGTTCCTTTCAGGGTTCATCGAAAAACTCTGAGAGGGAAGGACGGTCAGAAAGACAAGAAGAGCGTACAAAGTCCAGAGACAAGCAGCACGCTCAAGAGTACACTTCTAAAAAAGAAGAAAAACCAAAGCAGAAGCCACAGTTCAAAAAGAAGAAGGTTGCAGGTCTAAAGATCAGACATGCCCAGAATTCTGAGGACTTGACTATTGAACGGGGAATGGACTCTGACGATGCTAGACAGTGCGGCAGAAGTAACAATAGCTCGCCAGAACCTGAAGGAATTTCTGGTGACAGCGGACTTGAATGATTATATCACGGTGGAAACACCTGATACAAGGGTAAGCGTCCCACATAAGGTATATGAAATAACGCTCCAAATGGAGGGAGACAAATGTAGAACAGTGAGAGGTCTCTTTTGGGAGAACCTGACGTTTGGCTATGATATTTTATTAGCTGAACAAGATTGGCCACCAGCATTCGTCGTGGATTGCCCTAAAGGAGAGACAGTAATTCTTCCGGCCTTCTTAGACCATATTCCCAGGCACTTACAACACACTTATGCGCAGGAGTGGGCGGTAGCCCAGGCTCCGGCATTATACAAAAACTATGTTGGATGGGATGAGGATTCCACCCACCACATAATTCCTTTGAAAAATACTCCGACTGCACGGAGGCAGTATCCAATAAAGCAAGAAGCTAAAAAACAGGTCAGGGAGATCTTAGATCAACTTGAATATCAAGGGGTGATTGAAACTTGCACCTCACCAATGAACAATCCTTTGTTTCCTGTCATGAAACCTGACAATTCATATTGTCTACTTTTAGATCACAGACATTTAAACACTTGCACTAAGACATTTGCAGTCCAAAATGCACACAGTGCCGCATTAATGAATAACATTGTGCGGAAAAAATATAAAACAACACTTGATAACTCAAATGGATTTTTCGGCCAAAATATAGCGCCAGAAAGCAGATATGTGACAGCCTTCTCAGCGCTAGGGACCCAGCGTCAATTTTGTCGACTCCCCCAGGGGTAAAAGAACAGCCCGGGGTTGTTTTCGGCCAGAGTAACTGAGTTAGTTCAAAAATTGGATGAAGAGGCATTGTCCTATGTGGATGATATTTATCTAACTGACGATGACCTAGAGGAACACTTGAACAGAGTGAGTACCATAATTTTGGGATTTGCATCTGAGGGCTACAAATTCAACTTTAAAAAATGAAAAATTGCCCATCTCAGTGTCCTGTTTTTAGGATTTGAGCTTTCAAGTGAATAGAAAAGCCTGGCAGCCAATTTTTTAGAAAAATGTGCGCTGCTCCAACCTCCAAAATCATTGAAAAATTTACAGTCAATTCTGGGATTCCTAAATCTTGGCAGAACATACATTTTGGATTACGAAGAAATGGTGAGACCTTTCTACGATTTAATAAAACCTGATTTTTCAGTAAAACAATGGACACAGGAACATACAGATACACTTCATTCCTTACAAGCTGACATGATAGCTTCCAAACACTTACAGACACGCGTGAACGTACGCAACCTGGTGATCCATATAGTTGCGGGTCAACCTGGGTACACCTATCTAACATATAATGAAGGTGAAACAGTACCAATTGCATACAAATCACACTTGTACACAAATTCTGAGATGCGCTTCGCATCTACAGAAAAATTTCTAACAGCAGTACAGACTGCTGTAGTGAGAGAAAGAGCACTGGCTCAGGGGAAACGAATAGTAGTAGTAACTCCGGTTCCAGCCTTAGAGGCTGCGACAAATGCAAGCGTTCCTAATGCTAAAGCTTTACATCTGAGATGGATACAATGGGCTAATTCTCTCACTGCAACAGATGTAGAATACAGGTACGACCCAAATTTAAAGACACAAGCCTTCCTGCAATACGAACAAGATTATCCTCTTCCAAATGAAATAATGCCTCTAGATCAGTATGAATATATCACTTACACTGATGGATCTGCTCAACCGGCCATAGGGAGTAAGCAACAATATAGCGCAGCATGTGCAATCGTTAAAGGTCACATGCGGGATGGAAAATTCCACCCGAGTTTCACAAAGACGCAGTCCCTAGGAGACTGCACGGCACAGTTGGCAGAGTTAAAAGCGCTGATACTGGCACTAGTAAATACGGATCGAGAATTCCCCACACTAATTGTGTGCGATTCCTTTTACTGTGTGTAGCCTTACAATGAATATTTGCAGTACTGGGTTGAAAACGGGTTCAAAGATGCAAAAGGTGGCACAATTAAGCATAAAATGCTATGGGAACAGGTAGTGGAGTTGAGAAACAAACTACCAAGGGCTCACGTGATACATACACTGAGTCATCAGTGTGATGGCGTTCACGTTGAAGGGAATTCATTGGCTGATGAAGCCGCAAAGGGGGCTGTACGCACGCCTTCCGTAGCTGCAAACACTCATTCTAAAACGAGAATAGACGGTGAGATTATGGTAGCTATTGATGCAAACCGCAAAAACAGCGGAGCAGTACCAAAAAGGTTTCCACTCAAGTACTCCTACAAGTTAGATGCCAATAACATTTCATTTGCTCAGATTACTGGAGTGGGGGATAGAGTAATTCCGAACATGGATCGTAGGTTAGGTTTAATTGTAGCAGCACACGAAGGGATGGGTTCTGTACATGCAGGAGCTGCGGCAACAGTTTCTTTTCTGAAACAAAGCTATTGGTGGCCAGGATTAACAAAGCAGACCAAAGACTTTGTCTTAAACTGCGATATCTGTCAACAGATAAATGGAGCCACCGTAGCTAGCCCAGCACAGGTCCCATAATTAGACAGCATCAGACTGACCATTTTCGTGCACTTACCTGGACCACTGCGGCCCCTTAAAATGTGAAGGGGCTTACAAGTATATCATGGTTGCAGTGGATTCCTGCTCGAGATTCCCATGGGTGCGGCCCCAACACTCGGCTGACGCTCGAGCTGTTATAAAAGATTTGCGAGTCTTTATAGGGACATACACAATTGGCACATTACATTCTGACCAGGGCCCTGCGTTTAGCTCTTGGGCTTACAAGGAGGCCATGCGAGGATTGGGTGTAGCATTGTGGTACTCATCTCCATACCATCCCGAGGGAAATTCGGTAGTGGGGAGAAAAAACCGAGACTTAAAGCAATCTTTAACAGCTAGAGTATTAGGTTCAGGTGAAAGTTGGGTAAAACATCTGTATGGAGTCCAGCGTGCTCTTCACAATATGCCAAGAAGTTCTCTAGGGGGGAACACTCAATATGAGGTCCTATTTGGGACAAGAATGTGGGTACCTGATCTTGATTATGAAGGCACAGTGGCGGATGAAAAGCCTTTTGACATCCATGATAGTTTGGCTGTTTTACAGGATATAAATGAATCCAGGACACAACAAAGTAATGTCCACCTGAAGCAGACCGCCACTGGGGAAGTCAAATCAGTCACGGCATCTCGCTCCTCCCTTTCGCGGCCAAAGCTGCAGAGAAAACAGTCAACAAGCAACTGACACGATTCATCGAAGACAATGCCATCCTCGACACATCACAATCCGGATTCCGAAGCAACCACAGCACAGAGACCGCCCTACTCGCCGCCACAGGCGACAACCGCACCCTCCTGGACCAAGGCTACTCCGCAGCCCTCATCCTACTCGACCTATCAGCAGCCTTCAACACCGTCTCCCACCGCACACTCATCGCCAGACTACATGACGCTGGCATACAAGGAACAGCCCTAGACTGGATCCGGTCATTCCTCACCGGAAGAAGCCAAAGAATCAAACTGCCACCCTTCCTCTCGGATCCCACGGAAATCACCTGCGGAGTCCCACAGGGATCATCGCTGAGCCCGACCCTCTTCAACATCTACATGGCCCCCCTCGCCGACATCGTCTGACAACACGGCCTCAACATCGTCTCCTACGCTGACGACACCCAGCTCATCCTCTCCCTCACCAAAGACCCCGCCACCGCCAGACTCAACTTCCAGAAAGGAATGCAGGAGGTCACCGCCTGAATGACCAACAGCTGCCTCAAGCTCAATGCCGAGAAGACAGAAGTCCTCATACTCGGAACCACCCCTTCAGCATGGGACAACACCTGGTGGCCGACAGCCCTCGGAAGCCCACCAACCCCCTCGGACCATGCCAAAAACCTCGGCATCATACTCGACTCATCCCTCCCCATGAACCAACAAATCAACGCCGTCACTTCCAGCTGCTTCAACACCCTCCGCATCCTCCACAAGACCTTCAAATGGATCCCCCCGGAGTCAAGGAAGACAGTCACCCATGCACTCATCACCAGCAGACTGGACTATGGAAACGCACTATACGCCGGCATGAACAAGTCCCTACTCCGGAAACTCCAGATGATACAGAATACCGCCGCCCGACTCGTCCTCTGCATCCCCCGGCATGAACACATCAGCCAACACCTTCGAACCCTCCACTGGCTCCCCGTGGAGAAAAGAGTCACCTTCAAAGTCCTCACCCACGCCTACAAGTGCCTGAACAATACCGGACCCAAATACCTCAATGACAGAATCAACTTCCACGTACTCAAAAGGAACCTACGATCTGCCAACCTCACACTGGCTGAAACCCCACGCATCCGCAGAGCCAGTGCAGGTGGAAGATCCTTCTCTCACATTGCGGCCAAAACCTGGAACGAGCTCCCGGCAGACATCAGACTCGCCCCCTCCCTGAACACCTTCAGGAAGGTCCTCAAGACCTGGCTCTTTGGCTAACGCAGTTGCAAGCCCTCCCCCCCTCAGCGCCTTGAGACCCTCACGGGTGAGTAGCGCGCTTAACAAAACCCTCATTGATTGATTGTCTGGATCCCAAAAGTTGGGTATCTTGTCAGAGAAAAGATAGCGGACAAAAAAGAATTTGGGCCATCATACAGAAAGCCTGTACCAGTCATAGCAATTGAAGTAACAAGAACTGTACTACTACAGCCTATTGCCGGAAAAAGGAGAAAAGATTTGTCTCAACTGACCTAATCAAACCACACTATGTGGCCGATACTAAGCAGTAGGCCACGTGGGCTCCAAAGTAGCAGACGCCCTCCTCTCGCTACAATTAAAGAAGTTCAAACAGAAAGACTCATCACGTTCGAAGAGCCTCCAACACGGAATAAAGGACTAAGCAACAATGCTATGGAACTCGTTCCTCTTGAACCTGAAGCTCAACTTCAAAATCAAACTCAAAATCAAACACAACTCGCTATTCGACCAAATACAGATGTCTACATCAACATGCCTCGACAAGAGCAAACTACGATTTCTACAAATCCTGATGCAATACCAACAATTGATCGAACTGCTTCTGGCTACTTCATAAACTTTGATACGTTTCCTTTGGATCCAAGCGAACCGGAAACGACGCCAGCCAAAAAATCACGCAAACAGCAAGTTACAGACTTTATGCACTTTCTTAAAAAGACTTACCTGGTGTCACCCTGGGTAGAACTATGGATAATCACTGGGATACTTTTCTTTCTTTTCTGGGTAGGCTTGGTAATAGTTTTTTGTATGCTTGTTAATGGGAAATGCATTCGACAAAGCTCTGCAGCCCAAAAAGTGAACTTACTTTTAAAACCACACCAATCATCTCATCGAGAACAAAGAGACTTGTCATCAGTGAACATTACAGCAGTTCCTATACCTGATGGTATAGTTTGGAACAAGGTTGATTTCGATATATTTGGTCCGACTGAAATTTTAAGAATTCCATTTAAAATATCATTGAATGATATCATTACCTCAAGTACATTTTCCGATGATTGGGATTTTCAAACTGTTAATAACATGTTATCTGATTTGGAAAAATCTGCTGCGTTTTCTAATAGTAAAACATTGGAAAGCACATCAGATTTTGAGAGTATGTATTGTTATCAACACTATGGTCATCACTTTTTGCATAAATCTGCTAATCCTAGAAATGTGTTCACATACCACCAGTGGAAACATTGTCCAACACCGCCGAAAGGCAGTTCAAAAACATTTACACAGAAGTTTTCATATTTTTCAGGGTTTAGTATGTCTGACCCAGCCTCATACTATTATAAGGTTGCACCAACAGCAGCACAGAAAAATATGTTGACAAACACCAAACAGATTTACTCTGCTTCCTTTATTGCCCAGTTGTCCGAACAAGGTTTTGACTTGTGGAAAGACACCATAGACCTAAAATCAGTCTGGGGTACTTGGGAATGGCAGGTACAGGGAACAGAAGCTTTGTTTAGAGCATGCCTCATCCCTCAACAAATCATGTTTTTGAACGAGACAGTGCAACAGACGTCTTGCCTTGGACTAGCCAAGAGCAAAGACTTGAACACACCTGGGTTGGCGACTCCATCACACACCGAGTGCAACAGAACATCACAGGAAGAAATTACAGTAGATGACATTATACAATACAACAGATCAGACCCCGATTGTAGAAAATGGTTGATTTGGCCCACAGACACTAATAGTTGTCAGGCAAGATTCATGGCTAAAACCAAAGGGTTTAGTATCCATAGGCCAGATCCACGTTATGTACAGAGACAACATCCGGGGGTAGTGACATCCTACAGTGTTGGGAAGTTGTTTATTGATTGGCTAAAAACCTTAACACTCACACAGGTGAAACAACACTTATCCTTACTGTCACAGGATGTGGATCTTAGGGATTTCGAATGGGTCCCAGGAAGCCACGTCAGAAACGTTTCTATTATGCTGTCTACAATGAAATTTGGAAAATATCCCAACAAGAGGCCGCAGAGAGGTTACGGGAAATAGACCGTATAAATCTAGAAAAATCTCTAGCAGTGGTAGACAATGGGTTAACCACATTGACCTCCAGGATATATTCCTTAGGCAACATTGTATCTTCTGCGATAGACATACTAAAACAAGATTTGGCCATATTACAACACGGGCAATCACAGGTACGTTCTATTATGTTGTTAAGCTGGACGCTGCAATCTTTGCGTGCAGGCTACGTGCCTTGGCGTTTTATCAACAGCACATCTCTGTTTTCTGAATACAATCTAATAGATAAACAGATGGAAATGGCACAAAGGTGTTAGATTTGAAAATCCCATTCCTGCTATGCACTCGTATCATGCTACCTTAGGTTAGCAGTGTGTGGCTAAATAGATGCCATTTGTATTCACGTTATGCAACCCACTGAGTTATCCCTGCAACGTGCAAGCTTTAGTTAGCAAGTGTGACTCCATTTTGTATTTTGTAATCCCTATTAGGCTGTGTCCGAACTAGGCCTCATTATTCGTACTGCTTGCCTCAGCAGAATACTGTATTTAGTTATTATTTTCCTTTCCTGTTCAAGGCTGCATCCCAACTTGCTAATGAATAGGCCATGCTGCCCTCGCATGCCTTTCCGAGTGTGTAGTTCTGCTCCCACGTTAGGAGACGCTGAGACTCAGCGCCGTAACCTTGAGTTTCCGATAGCATGTACCCAACTGGCAGGTGGTAGCCCATCCTTCTGTGCCTTCTTTGTTCATGTTCGGCCCAGGCCGGTAACTTTCCACTGTGGGCGTGGTTGGGGGGTTCTTGGAGGAATGATCATGCATTGTAGGCCGGTGAGAAGGCAGTCCCTCGGCAGACATCTTAGTGTGCAGGTCAGATTGGACTCCTCTGCAGAGTATTACTAATAAATGCTTGTTTGTATTCTCTACTGTCTGACCGACTCTTCATTTCTTGGGAAGGCATAGCAGGTGGTTGTAAGTAACCCGGGTGGCCCCTAAGGGCCACTTCCTTCAGTTGGCGTCTGAACAGGGACCCCGCAAAGTGATCCAGCTCGCCCGTAATCGGGTTGCAGGGTCGGGGTTGCGTCTGGTCGGTCGGGCGGATCGGGGTACCCCACACGATCGAGCTTGGTTCTCGCAGCTGCCCCGCCCGTCTGATCGGGCGCCTCCTCGTCTAGTGGTCACCGGCTGGGGTCCTGAGAAGGCGAAACCTTGGAGTTGACCATTTGGTCCGAAGAGTCGGCAGTGGAGAATAACTTGACTCGACCTGTGCGCACCAGGTGAGTGATTTGATTCTTGAAAAATGCCGCCATTCTTGAACGGCACGAGTCTACGGGCTGTGTCTTGGTACGGTCTCCGGACTGTCTTGCTTGAACGACATTAGCCAACGGGCTGTGTCTTGGTACAGTCTTTGGGCTGTCTTGGTTTGAACTTGGTGGGTTTGCGGACCCTTTAAAAGACACGTTTGTGAACAGTCTGCCAGGCCAACTGGAAATTTGGCCTGTTCTCGAAAAGGTCTGGGGCTGTTTGCGAACAATCTGTCAGGCCAACTGGAAATTTGGCCCACTCTTGAAAAGGTCTGGGGCTAGAGCCTGTCTTCTTGAACTTGGTACAGTCTACGGACTGTAGGAAGCGGTCCTTGGACCGTCTTGGTTTGGTTTTTGAACAATACTTGTATTCTTTTTACTTTTATTAGTTTGTTCGTTGGTGTCATATTTGTCCGTTGGGGACAGCGCATGTGTCTTATATTAAGATGCCTTGTCTAAGAAAACTGGGGTGTTTTGGAGGTCAATGTTGTTCTACTGAGGCTCGATTGGAAGAGAGCCAGCCTGCGCCTCCGGAGGGTACCCCAAATTTTGATGTATACGTCAAGCACGGTATTGGCCCTATTATGTTTAGCACATTGTGGAATAAATATACAAGGGACAATACTGAGTTACAGTGGCCACTTACTGGCTCGTTTGATGAGCAAAAATTGAATTTCTTGCAGGACAAATTGTTCGCCAAAAAGAGCAGGCAGTCGATGTTTGATTCTCTAAGAGTATGGCAGAAGGAAGCAAAGCAGCGGCGTATGAGAGCAGAGAAAGAGGCCCGGAAGAGGCAGACACAAACCATAACGCAGAAAGCAGTGGCCTATGAAAGGGCAAAGATAGAGAAAGGCATAGAATGTGCAGATAGAAAGTTTTGATTGCAGACAGATAAATGTTATGTCACTAGAGAGGAAGGTGATGTTTTCGTTGAAGAGCTATTGGATTCTCGCCCTCCTCCACCTTATGCTCCTGAGCGGATATACCCAAGGGTCCCCACATCTCAGTCCCCAGCCTTTGGTGCCGCTCTTCCTAGTATTTCGGCCCCTAGTAAAACTGCTTCGGCCCCAGCCCCGCCTGCTTCCTCTCTGCTCACGCCAGTAATAGGGGCGGGAGCAGTTAGCTCTCCTGTTCCGTCTACTGACTCTGTATCTACTGCTACACCCCCTTTCACCCCTACAGCATTGTCTCCTTTCATGATGATACCTGTCTCCTCATTTGCTCTTTCTCCCTCAAGTATGACGCCCCTAGCACTGCCGAATGGCGAGAGCCCTGTACGTGGAATACATGAAAGGAACTGGGCGGCAGCACGAGACCGTATGGACAAAGTGTTGGTGCGTTCTGCTGTGGGTGATGAGGAGAAGCAAATGGTGGCAAATCAGGTGGCTCAGTGGGCCCGGAACCCGATCTATAGTGTGGAAGATGTATGGAGCATAATGAGAGATTATGAGCCCTTCATACAGCAACATGCCCTTAAGCACATGTCGGCCACGCTAATAGGACTGTGGGAGCAGTGTTTTCAAGGTATTGCACCGCAGATCATCTATGACATACGGGAGAGGGTATATGCTGCAGATATGGCTCCTAATTAGGTTTTAGCAATGTAACGACATTGGTGGGTTATCGGGGCAGATTGCACCAAAAGGTTCCAACGATGGTGACCCAGTACCCCATGAGAGAGGTCCATCCCATTTATCATCCTGAAATACCAGAACTGCGCGACTCCACAAATGCTGTAATTAGGCCGCGAGTCGATGCTCGGTTCCAGGAACAGTGGATCTACACTCCTTGGAAGAGGAGTGAGGTAATATCCCTTAAAAGTCAGTTGCCAGACCCTCGGAAAAACCCGACTGCGTATTATAAAGAGTTGACAGAGGCGGCCTCCTCCACGGTGATGACGTTAGCAGATATTGAGTTGTTCTTTGGCTTGTTGGTACCGGTGGATATTTGGAGGCAAGTGCATACACAGGATCATGTGGTGGAATTGGGAGGAACATGGAATCAGATCAGGGCGTGGGATAAGGACCGCAAGCCCGGTGACAAGCCGAGGGCGGAGATATTGGCTTTACCGGGCCGCATTATCACCTATATGCATTCCCTTATCCCACCGAGACGGGTGGATTGGGACAAGTTGACTGCATGTCGTCAGAAAAAGGACGAGAGTGTGTCTGATTTCTTTACTAGGTTTGAAGGGGTGTTTCTCGACTTTAGTGGCCAGGATCTGTCATTGGAAGGTGGTGTCCGGTTGTTTGTCAGCAGGTTCGTTACCAATTTGCTTCCTGAGATTGCGACTTGGTTGCAGGCTAAAGCACCTGGAGCACTTCTTCCCCGTCAGTCATTTTGAGTATGGCACAGTACTACGAGCATAGAGAGAATGAGGACAAAGAGAAGGTGGAGAAAAAGTCGAAGGATTTGAAGATGAGGGTGTTGATGCAGCAAGTTGTGAGAGGAAGAGGGAGAGAAAGAGGTTCGGGCTCGGCCCAGCCGCTGCCCCGGACTAACAGGGGTGGTACTTCGAATGCACCCCTTGGGCTCAATCAATGTGCATATTGCAAGCAGGAGGGACATTAGCGGAATGAGTGCCCGGAGTTGTCGCAGAGAGGTGAGGCCCCGAGAGGTGGGGGGTTTGGAGGACGTAGATGGGGAGGAGGAGGCCGCGGGGACATGCGATCAGAGAACACATCATCTAATAGACAGAGCGGGAACTACTTCGACGACCCCCGAGGGAGACAGTACTATCATGACGACTATGACATGGACGAAGTAACAGGGATGTCTCACAGCTAGGACAGCCAGGGACAGTGTACGGGACCAGTTCCGGTGCCTGTAGATCAGTGTGGGCCCTATGTCACCGCAGATTTACATGGTACGACCGAGAAATTCTTAATTGATACAGGGGCTATGAATAGCTCTGTTTCCCGTTCACTGGTCCCGGGGGCAGCTCTGTCTGGCCAAAATAATGTTTCGGTGGGTTTCTCAGGCATGCGGTTGTCAGCCCCATTTCCAAACCTCTTGCTTTGACTATTGGCCCCTTCACGGTTGATTCACCATTTCTATTAACGTCAAATTGTGGGGAAAATTTGTTATGGTTGGATTTGTTGAAAAGGTTGCATGCGACAATTTTTTGTTCCCCAGACGGTGTTTACATGACTATTGGACTACATGTGGCCCGTGCCAAACAATGCCTCGCAAAAGATGCCCCCCTGCCCCCTGAGTTTCAGGATGTGCCACGTACACTGTGGGCCACAGGAGACACGGATGTGGGGTTACTCCAGATCCCACCGGTCTCTACACAGATCAAAGACAATGCTGTATTACCACGTATTCCCCAGTACAAGATATCCCAGGCAGGAGAAAAAGCCTTATTGCAAATAATACAGGATTTGATTAGGTCTAGTGTGGTTGAAGAGACAGCGGCGAATGTGTGTAAAAGCCCTATTCTTCCTATTCTTAAAAAGGCACCCTTGGATTCTTGTGATGCTCACCCTGACGTTTACCGCTTCGTAATTGACCTTAGAGAGGTGAACAACATAGTGGTTCCCCAGTATCCTGTAGTGAAATTAAATGAAATGAGGCATTTATAAAGCGCGACATGACCCGTAGGTATCTAGGCGCTGGACACACCAGAAAACAGCAGTTGCAAGAATAGTGTCGCTAGTACAGCCAGGTTTTTAAGCGCTTCCTGAATTGAAGCAAATTGTGTTCGTTTTTCAGGCAAGGGGGCATGGAGTTCCAGAGTTTGGCAGTGGTATAGGAAAAGCTTTTGCCTCCCCATTTTACTTTTAAGATCTTTGGGATGGAGAGGTTACCACTGTTAGAGGATATCAACGATCTACCAGGGATGTAGAGTCTGAAGAGTTGCGACAGTTGTCGTGGGTCTATGCCGTGAATGGCCTTAAAGGCAATACACAAGGCCTTAAACTGGATGCGCTTGCCAACAGGTAGCCAGTGCAGTTCTGCCTTAGAGGTTCAATCAAGGCGAGTAAGCCCAAGCAGAACTCTGTTAGCGGCATTTTGCGTAGTTTGAAGTTTTTGCAGGCTACGTTTACTTGCACTGGTGAAAAGGGCGTTACAGTAGTCCAGTCTTGAGCCAATCAAGGCTGTGACTACTTTTTTCCTGAGCTTTAAAGGGATAAACGGAAGTATCTTTTTCAAGATTTTAGGAATGAAAAAGCATGTTGCAGTAGTCTGATTTATCTGGGGTTCGAAGGAGAGCTTGGAGTCAAACAAGACTCCCAGGTTCTTGACCTTAACAGCTGGTGTTGGAAGGAGCCCCATATGACTGGGCCACCAGCTGTCCGACCAGACAATCGGTGTGTAACCGAAAAGCATAACTTCAGTTTTTGAAGTATTGATTTTAAGACAATTTGACTGCATCCACCTCCCTATGTAACTCATACAGCTTTTAAAGCGGGAAGCAGTATTTACGGATGAGCTGTTGATGGACCCTATAATTTGTGTGTCATCCGCGTACGACACCAGCGTGAATCCAAAGGTTTTTATCAGTTTGGCCAACGGGGTAACGTAAAGATTGAAAAGAGTAGGGCTCAACGACGAGCCCTGAGGGACTCCACAAGGAAGTGTGAAATCTGGGGAGACAAATGGGTCAAGTGCCACCGATTGTGTCCTATTTGACAGGAAGGATCTGAGTAGGAGGAGTGCTTTGTCCCTGATTCCCAGCGACGCCAGACGCTCAATCAATACGTCATGATTGACAGTGTTGAATGCCGCTGAGAGATCTAAAAGGATAAGAGCGGTGCTGCCGCCTTTATCCAGGGTTAGCCTGAGTTCCTCCGCAGCTGTGATTAGAGCAAGTTCCGTGCTGTGGTGGGCCCAGAAGCTAAATTGTGAGTGATCTAGAATATCCCCTTCTGCGAGGAAGGCGGACAGTTCCTCGTTCAGATATTTTTCTATAATTCTGGCAGGGAAAGGTATCCTAGAGATGGGTCTATAGCTGGCGGGGTCACCTGGATCCAACTTTGGCTTTTTCAGGAGTGGCAGTATAGAGGCTCTTTTCCAATCAGTAGGATAAATCCCAGAGGTGATCATATTATTGAAAAAATAGGCCAGAGAACTGGTGCCACAATTTCAGAGACCAGGTGTAGGATTTTGGGGGGGCAGGGATTTGATGGGGATCCTGACTTAACTGAAGAGATTAGTCCGATAGTTCGGTCCAGTGAGATTAGCGGAAACATAGATAGGATAGTAAGGGGGGGCTGGCTAAGTCAACTTGATGTAATTTATTGGCACTTATGCTTTTGTCAACAGGTGGCTATTTTCCTGACTTTGAATTTCAGGGAGCTTGGAGAGCTTTTTTACTATGGCAAATAGTTTTTTTGCACAGCCGTTGGAGGCTTCAATCTTTTCTTTGATAAAGTCAGATTTGGCTTTCAAAATAAACTGTTTATAGGTTTGCATAGCCAGTCTATATTCTAATTTAATTTGATCGTTGTCAGTTAGCCTCCATTTCTTTTCCAGTTTCCTACAGATCTGTTTTTGTGTTTTCAGGGACTCATTGAACCAGGGTTCAGAGCATCTGGTGGAACCCCGAGTAGTTGGGGGGGCTAGTTGTTGCCCTGCATCGCGGATCCAGGAGTGATAACTTTCCACTGCCTCATCCAGGTTTACTGGAGTAGCTTTGCGCGAGGCTAGTAGTGTATCGCTTAATTCAACCCCTTTAATCTTATGCCAAGGCTGGACGCTAAGTGTTTTCTTAGATAGCAAGGTGGGCTTAGTTGCAGGTAGGCAGATGTTAAACAATATTGCTCTATGGTCAGACCAGATCAGTGGCAATGCTTTCTTCCATTGAAGATTAGGATAGTCAGAGAAGATGCCATCCACGCAGTGCCCCGCAGAGTGAGTTGTATCCTTGACCATTTGATTGAGTCCTACGCTGGCCATGTGATCTAAGAGGGCCTCGGTATCGGTGTCTGTAAGATTCTCGAGATGGAAATTAAAATCACCAAGAATAGTGAAATTGAGTAGTATTGCTTTGGGCTAATAAAAATGTCACTTGGTTACAAAACGAAATGCTGGATTTTCAAGGGTTTAATGTTACTGAATATTTTAAATGTTTCCAGGAACGAAATATAACTGTAGACAAAGCCATGCCCATCCCTGTGATCAATACAGCAGCCAGCTTCTGTGTTGAAGGTACAGGGAACATTCCCAGTAGGACAGAGCAGTTGTAACTATACATACCGATTGAACACTGATAGCAGCCCACCTTTGCTCACACCTCCAAATGTATACTTTGTTTGCGGGAGCAGGCCTATACCTGGCTCCCCAGGGGATGGTCTGGCCGGTTTTATGTCTCTTTTCTCTTGCCCCCTGTTTATATTGCACCATCTAACTATCACAAGGATCATAGACTACAGCGTAGGGATCTCCATTTGCATCGAGCCAAGAGAGTTGTCACTACAGAAGATATAGATCAAACAGATACATCCCTACAGCAATTTACTGATATCATGGAGGGCATTCTGCAGTTCTGGGGCCCCATGTTCAATAGCCATAATATCCGTTGCCTTGCTAGAGTAGTTGCAGGAGTTATTAACACTACTGCAGGTATACTGACTAATATTACAGTCGAGCTTCAGGCTACGAGACTCGTTGCTCTTCAAAACCGGATTGTTTTAGACGTCATCCTTGCTGATAGGGGCGGAGCCTGCCGCGTCATCGGCAGCAGCTGTTGTGTTTACATTCCTGATACCGCCCCTAGTGTATACTCCGCCATACAGAAATTACACAGGCTTGCTTCAGATATCCATCAGGATAATGGTTCATGGTCCCTCACAGGGTGGTTCTGGGATCTGCTGACATCATTTATTTATTTATTTAAGTATTTATATAGCGCACTGCTACCCGAGGACGTCTAGGTGCTTGAAGAAACGGCACACAGTGTACACTAGATATCATATTTCCAGTCCTTATGCAGGGTTACAGAGTAAAGAGCCATGTCTTTAGTCCCTTCCTAAAAGACAGCAGCTCAGAAGCATTCCTCAAATAGAATGAAATGAAATGAAATGAAAGTGATATTTATAAAGCGCATAGTTACCCGCGGGCATCCCAGCGCTGAGGGCAAGTCGAAACAGCTGTGACACGATCAATTGGGGAAAAGCCAAGTTTTAAGCATCTTACGGAATGACATGTAGTTGGGTTCCTTTCGGAGCTGCAGAGGAAGTGAGTTCCACAGTTTAGCGGCGTTGTAAGAGAAAAGACGTCCGCCACTACAGGCCTTCTTAATTCTGGGCACAGACGCCAAATGAAGATTATTTGAGCGAAGGTCCCTAGTGGCTAAATAGGGCTGGATCAAGGAGGAGATAATAGGAGGTCCATTCCCTCCTATCAGCCTGTGAGTAATACACAGAGCTTTAAAATGGACTCTTTCCAAAACTGGAAGCCAATGGAGAGCCTTTAGGGCAGGCCTTGCAGTTTGGCGGCTATGAATTCCCATAAGAATCCTAGCGGCACAATTCTGCACAGTTTGAAGTTTGGCCAGCACCAGGCTAGGGGCAGCAAGGTACAGTGCATTTCCGTAGTCCAAACGAGATAGAATAAGCGATTGGACTACAAGCTTTCTGACCTGAAGGGGTAGCAAAGGAAGCACTTTGCGCAGCATTCTTAGAATGCCAAAACAAGAGGCAACAACCTTTCTGGCTTGGATTTTAAAACCGAGCTCAGAGTCAAGCCAGACACCAAGGCTCTTTATCTCTGATTTAGGGGCCGGCATGGGGCCCATACAAATAGGCCAAGTAGAAGCTATTTCAGAGAGGGAGGGTTTGCCAAGGAGCATAAGCTCAGTCTTGTCTCCATTAAGTTTAAGATGGGAAAGTTTCATCCATCTCATCACTTCCTCGAGACATGGGCCAAGACAAGTAGATGCTTTATTGGTGTGGTTCAAAGCGACGACCAATTGAGTGTCGTCGGCGTAAGTGACAATTTGCACCCCAAATGGAAGAACAATGTCAGCAAGAGGAGCCATGTAAACATTAAAAAGAGTGGGGCTCAAGGATGACCCCTGAGGAACCCCACAATGAAGAGGTCGAGGAGTGGATGTAGCCTCACCATCGACTACTTGGAAGTATCTGTTCTCCAGAAAGGAACGCAGCCAATCCAGAGCAGTTCCAGTAATACCCAAATCCTGAAGCCGTTGGATTAAAATACGGTGATTAACCGTATCAAAGGCCGCGCTAAGATCTAAAAGAAGCACGGCCAGGGAGCCTCCTGCATCGAGGATCCTTCTGGAATCCTCGACGACTGCTAGTAAAGCAGTTTCTGTCCCAAGTCCTGGGCGAAACCCAGTTTGGGACGCATGGAGAAGGTTCTCCCTTTCTAGGTATCTGGAAAGTGATCGATTTACATACTTTTCTGCGATTTTGCTCACCCCAGAAAGGAGCGAGATGGGACGATAGTTACCAAGACAGTCGGGATCCAAGTTTGGTTTTTTCAATAAAGCCTTTACCAAGGCTTTTTTCCAAAGGAGAGGGACCACCCCTGAGGAAAGCGAGGCATTGATCAGTTCCATAATAGTGGGGCCTACTAAAACGGATACAGATTTCAGGATGTCAAGAGGAGCCAGGTCGCTAGGTGATCCACTCTTAACCGATGCGAACATGGTTTTGAAAGTTTCGATGTCCAGTGGAGGAAACATTTCAAGAGAGTGTTCTTTACTCCATACCTTTATTTCCTCTAAGGGAGGAGCAGGCAGGGGGTTAGGAAATAAGCAGCTAATGGTTAAAATTTTGTTGTGAAAAAAATCTGCAAAGTCATTGCATCGGTCGTCTGTTGCTTCATAAGAGACCAGGGAGTGGGTGCATTGAGGAGTTTGTTTACAATGCGAAACGTCTCCCGGGGGAGTTAACGGCAGCAGAAATTTTTTCACTAAAGTAGTGTGCTTGCGCCTTTTTGATTTCACTTTTGTATATACTAATGGTATCCCTATATTGCTTTTTCTTGGAAAGGGAAAAATCTTTCCTCCAGCTTCTCTCTGCCCTCTTACACAATTGCTTTAGCTCGCGAAGTTTAGGCGTGTACCAGGCTGCTTTATTGGGTCTTATGTTTATCTGGATATTCTTTTTAGGAAGAACCTGATCTAAAGTCCCTTCGATCCAGTTATTAAAATGGTAATTCCCTACTACCGGATCGAGGATTAAAGATGGTTTGGAAAGGTCCAGAGCGGAGGTCCATTTTTCTACGCTAAGTTTAGGCCAGCCGCGGACTAATTTCCCTAATGGTTGAACGGTAGGGATAGCCAGCTTAGGCGACCAATGTAAAGTGATCAAATGGTGGTCTGACCAAGGAATGGGAATAGGGTCGAAGCAGAATAACTCTTGTAAGTTAGAAAAAACAGGGTCAAGAAGGTGACCTTTAGTGTGAGTAGCCAGTGGCACCTTCTGAAAAAGTTGAAGGGCGGCAAGGTCCGAAGAGAGTTCTGACGCACCTATTGACGCATAATCGTCAATGTGGACATTTAGGTCGCCTAGAACAGTAAAGTTAGAAACACAGCTAGCCAACTTAGTGACTGTTTCAGATAAAGAGTTAGAGAACTGACCCATCGATCCAGGCGGTCGATAGATTAGAATGCCCGAAAAGGAAAGCAAGGGGGAGAGTCTTATAGAAAAGTGAAGATTCTCACAATCACTTAAAGGACTCCCGAGGTTACGACACTTAAAAGAGTTTTTAAAAATAATCGCAACCCCACCGCCTTTCCCTGTGGGTCTATCAAGTCTCTGAATTAAATAATCAGAGGGAAGGGCTTGGACAATATCAGGTTCCGAGTAGAGGTTGGTCTATGTTTCCGTAAGAAACAAAATGTCCGGACTTTCCTCTGACAACAGTATAAATAATTCCGATGAGTGTTTGGGAAGTGATCTACAGTTGAGCAGAAACAGTTTGTAGGTATTCCCCTGTAGATCTTCCAAAGAAGAAGAGGAGGATTGAGTTTGTAGCCTAAAAGAACAGTACCTACAACTCGTCTCTGAGCTACTAGGGTTAATTTTATGAATACATCCTATAGCAGGAGTTTTATTTAGATTTTTTAGCTGCTCAGGGCTATAAGAGTGTCTCTTTAGTTGAGAGGGGGCAGGGCTCCCAGCCCCTGGCCCCTGCCGGCCGCGGACGGGCGCAGACAAGCTTGCCTTAGGCGCGCCTTCGGCGCGCCAGCGGCGCGCCCGCTGCGCGCGTCCACTGCACGGTCGCAACAAGTGAGTTTAAATGCCCTAACGGGGTCCAGCGACTAGAGCGCTGACCCAAAATGGCTGCCAATAGCGGGATATGGAAAGGAGACGAACGTAATCTCCTTTGAGCTTTAACACAGCTCACAATGCATCACAAATACAGTAAAATCATCCAATCACATCAAATGGTTAAAAACACCTTTAGAAAAGAATTAAGAACAGGTTTTTAAAAAGCCCCGCTCACGCTGCAGGCTCGTAGCGACTAATGCCTGCTGCGCGGTCGCATCAAGTGAGTTTAAATGCCCTAACGGGGTCCAGCGACTAGAGCGCTGACCCAAAATGGCTGCCAATAGCGGGATATGGAAAGGAGACGAACGTAATCTCCTTTGAGCTTTAACACAACTCACAATGATCACAAATACAGTAAAATCATCCAATCACATCAAATGGTTAAAAACACCTTTAGAAAAGAATTAAGAACAGGTTTTTAAAAAGCCCCCCTCGCGCTGCAGGCTCGTAGCGACTAATGGTAGCTTATTCCACCATCTTGTAGTAATGCTGAAGAAGCTTTTACCACCCCATCTCTGAAGGCGGAACGTAGGCTCTGTTACTAATTTCAGTGAGGTCGACCGAAGTGTACATCCAGGGATGTGCCATTTAAAGCGCTTTATCAGGTAACTAGGACCTGAATTTTGTAATGCTTTAAAGGCAATGCACAAGGCTTTAAACCTTATGCGCTTCTCCATAGATAGCCAGTGCAGAGTGTTGAGGGCATGATTAGCTGATGTGTATTTGGTTAATCCAAAGAGCAATCTTGCGGTGGAGTTCTGAAGTACCTGTAGTTTCGTTACAACCGATTTGTTTGCTCCAACCAAAAGCCCATTGCAGTAGTCAAGTTTTGATAACACTAAGGCTGACACCATAGTTTTCTGCAAGTTTGTTGGAATAAAAGGGAGTACTTTCCTCAGGATTTTCAAGGTGTAGTAAATAGATGCAGTAAGCATTTTTACATGCTGGGAGAAGGAAAGGGTGGAGTCCATAATGACTCCAAGATTTTTAGCCTTAGTGACTGGGACAAGGGCAGTTCCCAATTCTAATGGCCACCAGTCTGAGGACCAAAATGTTGTATCCTTGCCGAAAAGTAAAACCTCTGTTTTATTCGAGTTTAACTTAAGGCAGTTTTTGGCCATCCATTCGTTAACACTTCTCATGCACTCCTTGAACTTCAATGCAGTATCCTGGATTTTGCTTGAGATTGATATAATAATCTGCGTGTCGTCTGCGTATGATACCAATTCAAAGCCATGAGTTTTGATCATACGAGCCAGGGGAGCAACATAAATGTTGAAAAGGGTAGGGCTCAGGGATGAGCCCTGGGGCACCCCGCATGGGAGCCTAAAACATTTTGATTTAAATCCTCCTATTTCAACAAATTGTTCCCTACCACGCAGAAATGACTTAAGGAGTGCGAGGGCCGAACCACCAACTTCTGCCTCACGGAGCCGATCTATTAGAATGCCGTGGTCTACCGTGTCAAAGGCAGCTGGGGTTGGAAGATACTACTTGCCCTCATAGCTATCGCAGGTGTCATCTTCACATGTTGCCTATATATTAATTGCCTTCCAGCATGTTGCACCTATTGTATGAGCAAGCTCACCCATACCCCTACATTGCCAGGACGTGATACTAAGGTCTCTGCAATGATGATGCAGGATATCCAGGATATCATGCTCATCGATGAAGGTATTTTTGAGTACTAAGTAGATGTTGATTCTCATGTGCTGTTTTCTTCTTTCTTGTAACGTGAAGTGAGCATGCATTTTCTTCCTTCCACTTAGAATTGTAAAGACCCTACCAGATAGCCTCAATAAAGCATTTTGCCACCCATGCAAAAAGGTGGGTCTGGTAGATTTGAAAATCCTATTCCTGCTATGCACTTGTATCATGCTACATTAGGTTAGCAGTGTGTGGCTGAATAGATGCCATTTGTATTCAAGTTATGCAACCCACTGAGTTATCCCTGCAATGTGGAAGCTTTAGTTAGCAAGTGTGACTCCATTTTGTATTTTGTAATCCTTATTATACAATGCTGCGTATCGAAAAACTGGATAGATTACCATTCATAGTGGCAGAATCACTGTCTACAGAATGGCTAATCCATGGCCACATAACTCTACCGGTCACTACTTTTCAGTTTCAATATTGCCTTGAACAAAAGCAGGCAGGCAGATATGAGGAAATGGATAAGGAATACATTAAGGAATCTTGGGAATTACCATACAGATTTCGATGCCAGAGTGGGGATCAAGAAGTGTTTCTGAGCGGTACAAACTGCGAGAATGCTTTAAGTGGATCACTCATATGTCAGGATATAATGTTGCACGGAGCTTGTAATGGTTCTGTAGCAAACCTGTCCTGTCATTTGAAGGGTGCCCCGGCTGCAGTGATTACTCCAGCATTCAGGCTACTTTCAAATGGTAGTTACTTGATGTTGAACAGTCAAGGTTGCTGTGGCATGCTCCCGGGCATCGCATATCTGGTAACCGTGAGCTCCAGGGTTACTTGTTGTATGCAAGTATTGTTTCCACCAACACATACAGTCAGGGAGGCACTGTTATGGCCTTCACTGAATGTTTCCTGAATACAGTTTGACACTCTAAGCAGAATGAAAGCCATGCTTCTACAGAAGTCTGTGCCCTTAACCTCCGCTCGAGAGACTTTTGATCTCCAGATCGCAAGGTCTTCAGCAGAGATACAGGCACTCATTCATACAAACTGCCCTTTCCATTTCGCAGAAATGGTAAATCGTATCTTTAACATGTCTGATACGACAGGCATTGTCCACCTATTTAAGACCATAGGTTCTGGACTTCTGAGCACCTTTCAGACGGTACTTGGAGTTATACCAAACTTCATACACTCTGTATTCGGAAGCATCTTTGGAGGACTTCCGCTGATCCTGCTTCTAATAGCAGGTATCCTATTTGTTTTCTATTTGCTGCGCAATGGACGTCCCAGTCACCAAGGCGATGGAAAGAACACTCCTGGAGGGTAAATACCGGGACCGCATGGTACAACTTCTAGGCACGCCTCGCCTAAGAGAACTAAGTGAATCTTGGTTCTTGTCATTTCGACCGGTCTGGATAGACTGCATCTTACCTGTCCTCCGATGCCTGTTTTGCGGAGAAGAATGCGTGTTAGACCTTTGTTTGACACTACCATCATGTGCGCCACCGGACGTGAATGCTTTACTGGATCCGATAACGGCCCATGTTCTGCAGTGTCCTCAGCGTATTCCAATGTTGATGGCGGCATTCCTTGAGCCACCACGGGTAGTAACTGCACCTGTTGGTCTGAACACCGGCTCCTCCTCTGACACCCAGGCTTTGGACAGCGCACAGGCTGCCCCAGCACCGGCTGCGGACAGCGTGGAACATCTGTGCTCAATTGACGTGCTCTGCGAGGTGCTACAGGGGCCGTCTACTGCGGAAGCAAGCAAGAAAATGTTGCGTCTACCAGCCAGGACACATAAACATTTGAACTCATTTGGCTCGTTGTGTGCTGGGAAAAATTCACCCTTATTAAATAAGCTCAGATTTGGAACTTTGAAACTAAATTGACTTTCCTTTTATTTTTTGGGCATACATGTTTTTTTTAATGCTTATAGTGGTTCGAACCATAATCACGGACACTTTTAAGGCTAGAAAAACTTTCATTTTTCATTTTTTAAAGTTTTTAGAAATTCTGTAAAACATTTTAAGCTAAAGAAATGTTTTTATAAACTTTGTGCGTACCGCTATCTAGTCATGTTAGTAGTACAGTAATAGGTTACATATGTTGTCCATTCGGAAGAGGAGTGGGTGTTATATTTCATATAGGTACCCTATATAGGCGCAGGTAACTTCGCAACCTTTCACCTACATCCTTCCCTATGATCCAGCGCAATATTAGCCAACAACATTCATACACCATATACTCACTTGCGCCCATACATTCACACTACACTAATACTTACGCTGGGTGTCAGATGTACTCTTTTATCAAAAATCCCTGCTACCAATTACCTTCTGATTGAAGAGTAATAACTTACCAATGGATCCTTTGCTAATTGGGAAGTTTAAAATGAGTGACATTCATTATAGTACATAATCCTGAAATAACCACTGAGTCAGGAAGTTTTAAAATGTTTATCTAAAGTTTTAGCAGAGTAAAATACAGAAAACACGGTACTTGATTGAAATACCCAAGAAAAAGCATAGAAATGATTTTGCTAATCATTGACGGTGTTTAAGGAAGAGGAGAAGATAGAGACAACAGCGCAACTAAAGGTTGCAGTATAATTACCTAATTACGAGAACCAAGCCCCTTGGCCAAGGAGTTGGAAAAGATAGGACCCAGGAAGGATAAAGAGCAAAGACTTCTTCCAGGATCAGGACAGGACCGGTGACCTCTCTACAACGACGCCTGCGCCTGTTCCCCTCTCTGATACTCGACTTCTTTCGATTCTCCCGTCAAATGGACTCCGCCGCCCCTCCTCAGGACCTCTTCCGGACAGGAATTCAGTCAGCAACCGATCAGCTGGGCAGTCTGGAGTTGAGAGCGCTCTGGCAGTATGGACGCCTGTTCTTCGTGAACGCATGCTCTGACTAATTAACTAAGGCTATATTCTATTATACCCTTCTACGCCCATGTACCTCCCCTTAATGTTGCTAACATTATGGGACCACTACTTCTGATTGGACAGGTACAGGGGATGGATTCTCGCACCATATCAATTTTGGCCTAAATTGTGAAGCCTATTGTTTTTAGCTTCCCGCCCCTTCAAATTAATACATTCACTTTATTTCCCACCCGTCTCACGACAAATGTTATACATTTTACAGGAGAAAAGTAACAATTTGTCTGCAGGAAACATTGAGTACATCATCTTCGGCCAATAGGTCGTGGCCTTGGGAGATGTCCAAGTTGACTTCACTTGGCAGGCATACAGGACACATGCGCAGAACCTTCTGTCTCTCGAGTTTCAAGACACCAACCCAGGCCCAAGTTTACGAAATACTAAAAGTGTAAGAAGAAAATATTAAAATCACAAATAAAAAGTTTCACTGTATACCCACTT
Organism: Calotriton arnoldi; assembly: GCA_963921515.1. Classification (NCBI taxonomy): domain Eukaryota; kingdom Metazoa; phylum Chordata; class Amphibia; order Caudata; family Salamandridae; genus Calotriton; species Calotriton arnoldi. The sequence continues at coordinate 108,812 of CAWUFW010018026.1, forward strand.
TCCCTACTCTATTCCCATTTAATCATAATACCATCCTGCATTAGTAGCGTTAAGAAAACGACAATTTAATAATGACATGAGAGAAAGCTTAAGCATGTGAAAACATTTAGCTGCCATTTTAATGCACACTGCGCAGAAGCAGAAGTTTCCCACTAAGCAAAGAAAGACGTCACACCATGTGATCAGGTTGCGACATGCGCATTGAGGTTCCCGCGCTTTAGCGGACATTTTGGATTATAGACAAGCGTTATTCATTAGTAAAACACATAAGCAAGCTTTTGTCCCTCTTGTGTTTGTGAATGCAAAGGTTAGTATTTACAATACAAGTTTAATAAATTAATACTATGAGGAAGATTGCGTACAAGCAAGTTTCATTTTGAAACCTTGCTCCATCAATCCCCTCTCTGATGGCGTTTCTGAGCCATCAAAATACTACCCTCAATCAGATGCCAACTTTTAGCAAATCGTTTCATTCTCATTTTTACTTTTTCTATTCTTACAGTCTCCTTTTAATTTCTTGTATAAATCACTTCTCCATTCTTCTAGTTCTATTTCATCTAGTTTTCTCTTCTTTCCTTTTCCTGTCACTTTATATGTTCCATTCTTTCTACAGTATTTGCACCATATTGTTATTGCCAATATTATTATTGCTATCCCTGCTAGGGGTACTAATATTTGACCTATAAGTCCTTTCCCTATATTAGCAAACCAGGTTCCAATTGACGAGATACTATTTGTCAATCTTTCCCATACACTATCAACTTCCAGTGGTTTTAGTTCTTTCTCAAGTTTAGTTATGTTCTGAATATACGTTTCAATTTCTGCACTCTTATCAGGAATATAAGTGCAACAATGTTTCGTCTTCAATAATTTACAGACTCCTCCCTCTTTTGCCAATAGAATGTCAAGAGCAAGTCGATTTTGCATCACCATAGATCTAATCGCAACCATTTTCGCATTAATCATTAGAAAACCTCCAGCAGTATCCGTTGATAAACGATCAACCACTGTAGACAATTTGCATATTTTCCTTGAGTTCAGAATTATTCCCACTGAAGGTATTAATGCACCAAATATATCACCTACAATTTCTGAAAAACTAGCTCTTTTACTACATATTAATTCACTATTGTTTTCATTGCTTCCAGTGTTTCTTTTTACGTGGTATATCTTTGGAAAAACTATTCCAAAATAACAACTTCCATACCACCTTGCAGGAAGCCTAAAGTAAGCCTTATTCCCACATACATAATAGATTCCAGGAAAAACTGAATCTGTTCCTCCTTTGAGTCCCCAACCTCCAATAATTAAAAAATTGTGTTCACATTCACTGGTACCGATGAAAACATTGTTATAATCAGTCTTTAACCTATGAAGACAAATTTTCCCTTTCTTTACGAAATCCAGAGCCATTGCAGCTTGAGCTTTACTAGTTGTATAACTCCCTTCCTTCTCCGCCCAAGGTGGCAACTGAGCCTTATGCTCTGAAGCTTTCTTTTGAAAATCATGTCTTCTATCTTCTACTAAATTCAAAAATATCTTTTCTTCTTCTAGTAAAGAACATGTTAGATTGTGTCTATGTGCATGTGTTATGTCTATCGATTTCATTGTTAAGAAAAACTCTCCCATAAACTGTGCGTCTTGACTAGTAAGCACTGGGTTCATGCTCTTGCGAATCGGAACCTCTGAAAATATCACACCTAAGTTTGAATAATAATACTGTAGCCTACCTGTTCTATAAAATAAACTTGTTAATACACTACATGAGATGCCATATGTCAGTGGTAAATGATGGTATGTTAATCCTTCCGCTACTGATTCAGGTAACTTCATACAGACATAACAATTACTAACTTCCATTGTGTCTACATACTGAAAGAATAACTTTGTGAAAACATTTAAACTAGTGTCGTTATCAGCTATTTCATGATGAATTTCTGCCTCATCTTCTGCCATTAATTCTACTCTACTGCCCTTCATGTTTGCTGTCCTCCCTTTAGTTTCATTATTAAACTTCTTATCTATTATCATAAGGTAAGGAACTGCTACAATCAGGACTAACCATACTATAAGCACCAATACTAGACTACATATGCAGATTGCACAGCATCTCCTACAACAATTTCGTTTTGGTCTCCCAGTAACTCTATCATCAGGCATTTTTCGACAAGGAAGATTTCTCTTCTTATTTCTTCTTCTTTTCTTTAGATGATTCTTTTCTTTAGTCAGGGTGGTCTTGTTTCTTCTTTGTATGTTATTTCTGCACTTGTTCCTTCGCCACCACTGTCACTTGACTCTGAGCTTTCAAAATCTTCAAGAATGATATAAGTCCATTCAGGACCCTTGAGTTTGTTATTCACAAGTCTCAATCTTTTACTTTTTCTTTTTCCTGACTTTTTCTCTTGTTCAGTTTGACTTGTCACTTCAGGTACTTGTTCTGGATCTTCACTTCTGGTTGTTATGTGGTATTTTACTCTTTTAATGACACTTGGCCAATGATCTCCTTTTCTTGTTTTCTTGGTTGGCACTGTTTCTCTGTTTACCTCTTCAAAGATCTCGATTATTTTCACTGCTCAATACTGTTTTGTTTACTTTGATTACTGCCTCTTTTGTTTGTTCTTTTTCAGGTCTGATTGGTTTCTTTTCAGTAGCTCCACAATGACTTTCAAGATGTTGGCTTTGTTCCTTTTATTTCTTTATGTTCATTTGTATTTACCCCTTTTTCTTTAGTGAATTCTTCTTGATCTAACTGCTTCTGATCAGGGCTTATTGCACTGTGAACTTCTGCAGCCTGACCTGATTCTTCTAAACCTGTCTTTCCCTCTTCAAAGTTTATTAAATCTTCACTGTTTTTAGTCCAATTTTCTTTCCCTATCTTATTTAGTTCAGGGACTTTTACTATCTTTTCTTCTTGATCCTGAACTGCTTCTTCTTCACCTATCTGATCTTCTTCAATTTCCTCCAATTTTGTTTGATTTCTCGTTCTGTAATATACTTCAGGAACTTCTACCACTGGTATCCAATCCTGACTTGTGCTCGGTTGTTCTTCATCAGCTTCTCTCGAACCTCTAGCCTGAGATTCCTCAGCTGGGCAACCTTCAGCTTCTTCAGTGATTGGCGTTGTCTGTAGATTCTCTTCTTCAGGTTCTGGTACTCTCTTTGTGTGGCTTACGTGAATCCAATTAGGAAATCTTGCACACTTCACTGCTGTATTGGTGGTCAATATGACTTGACAAGGTCTGCTCCACCTGGGTGATAGACACGTTTCTCTGGTGTGATTCTTCACTACCACCCAATCACCAGGATTCAGATCATGTTCTAGTTCAGGCTGCCTGGAAACTGCGTCTTCTCCAACCTGATGAGAGACAGAACGCACTAGGTCAGCCAATCCTTTGCAATAATCCAGAACCATATCATCAGATATATTCACTAATTTGTTTGTGGGAACATGTGTTTGTCTCATTGCTCTTCCCATCATTATTTCATGAGGGCTTAATCCTGTCGTTCTGTCAGGTATACTTCTGAGTCCCATCAAGACAAGTGGCAATGCGTCTGGCCACTCTAATGATGTTGATGCACACATTTTTCCCAATCTTGACTTTATAGTGCCATTTAATTGTTCAACCACTCCAGAAGCCTCTGGGCGATATGCACAGTGCAATTTCTGCTTGATTTGAAATGCTTCACAGATTATCTGGATCACTTCGCTATTAAAGTGTTTTCCTCTATCTGATTCCAAAGATACTGGGAAACCAAACCTAGGTATGAGCTCACGTAACAACAGTTTTGCAACTGTAATACTGTCATTTCTCCTAGTAGGGTAAGCCTCCACCCACTTTGAAAACAGACACACTATGACTAGTACGTATTTCAGCCCTCTACATGGTGGTAACTGTTTGAAGTCAAACTGCAGTCTTATAAATGGGCCTTCTGCCTTCCCAATCTTTCCAAACCCAATTATCGTTTTCCTGCCTGGATTGTGCATTTGGCAAGTTAGACATCTCTGGCAAAGACTCTCTACAACAGCCCTGAATTTGGGATTGTACCAATTTTGTCTAAACAGCCTAATCATTGCATCTCTCCCTATGTGTGTGTCTCCATGATGTATTCTAGCCATTTGTGAGAGTAAACAGTCTGGCATGACTGGTCTGCCATCTGCACTGATCCACACTTCATCTTCTCCTCTTTGGGAGCAACCCACTTTGATCCACAAATTCTTCTCACTTTCATCAACCTCATCTTGCAATTTCTTCACCTCATTCCATGTTTCAGGTGGCATATACATCATAAGTTGGCAGCTGATTCCCATTCTTTCCACCCTCTTATTGACTGATGTTCTGGTTTTGGCACAATGTTCAGCCACCAGGTCTGCATATCTGTTGCCGACTACCACCCAGTCATCTCCTGACTGGTGTGCGGCACATTTCACCACAGCCAATTCTTTTGGTGATTGTATTGCTTCTAGCAATTCCCTTACAAATTGTCCATTTTTAATGGGGGATCCTGAAGAAGTCATAAAATCCCTCTGCATCCACAGTTGGCCAAAATCATGCACAACCCCGTAACCATATTGACTATCTGTAAATATGGTCACTCTCTGATTCCTCCCAATTTTGCAAGCTTTTATCAAAGCAATCAATTCAGCTACTTGTGCAGATTTGACTCCTGGTAAATAGGATGCTTCAACTATTCCAGTTAATTCACATACCGCATAATCAGCAGTTAGTTTACCATCTTCATGTCTTCAACAAATAGCTCCCTGTCTGGCTTTTTAAGAGGCTGTTCCTCTATGTCTGGGCGTGGTTTTGTACATAATTCTGTAATTTGTACACAATCATGTTCATCTTCTTCGTCATCATGATATGGGTCCGGCAATAAAGTTGCTGGATTATTATTGTACACCTTACCATGGTCACATTTTCAGCACCCATAATTATCCTCTCATATTTAGTCGGCCGACTAGGAGTAAGATGCTGAGTTCGGGTTCTTGTCAGCAGAATCACAACTGCATGTGGAACATACACTTTTACAGGATGTCCCATCACAATTGACTCGCTTTGTTCAACGCTCAAACAAGTTGCTGCTACTGCTTTTAAGCATTCTGGCAACGCGGCTGCTACTGGGTCCAATGTAGCAGGAAAATATGCTATAGGACGTCTGTCTAGTCCATGTCTCTGAGTTAGTACAGAAAGTGCACAGTTTTCTCTCTCTTGACAGAATAATGCGAATTCTCTTTTATAATCAGGCATGCCTAAGGCAGGTGCTGAACAAAGTGCATTTCTCAATTTTACAAAAGCTTCTACACTTTCATCCTCCCACTCGACAGGGTCCTTTGCTTTCTTTTTCGTCATGTTAATTAAAGGCTTAGCTAACATGGAAAAATTTGGTATCCATTGTCGACAGTATCCTACTATTCCTAGGAACATTCGCACTTGTCTTTGGGTTACAGGCATTTGCATTCTCTTTATTAATTCTACTCTTTCAGAGGTTATTCTTCTTTTTCCCCTCTCAATTTGATGTCCCAGATATTTAACAGCTGTCTTGCAAAATTGTAACTTTTCAGGTGAGACTTTATGCCCTTCCTCAGCCAAAAGATTCAATAATGCTATGGAATCAACAACACAGTCTTCTCTGGTGGTCGACGCTACTAATAAGTCGTCGATATATTGAACTAAAACTGAGCTTCCTGGCATCACTAGTTTTTCAAGGCACTTTTTCAGTATCTGGTTGAAAATGGAAGGACTTTCTGTGTACCCCTGAGGAACACGATTCCACACATATACTTTATTCTCAAATTTAAATGAGAAAAGATACTGGCTGTCTGGATGCAATGGTATTGAAAAGAATGCTTGACACAAATCAATTACTGTGAACCATCCTGCATTCCAAGGGATCTGGTATAGAATTACTGCAGGATTTGGTACTATGGGACAACAAGGTTCCACAATCTTGTTTAACTTACGCAGGTCCTGAACAATCCTATATTATCCACTAGGTTTCTTTAACCCCATTATAGGTGAATTACATGGGCTACTCATTACTTCTTTTAGAATGTTTTGTTTTACCATTCGATTGATTTCTTCAATGACTCCTGCTTTTACTTCTGCATTCATTTTGTATTGTTTAGTATTTGGGAAAATCGCACCTTCTTTTACAGTAATTTGAACTGGATCTATTTTTGCCATAAGTCCTGCTTCTTTTCGGGTGAAATCCCATACTATTTGGTTTACTGTACCTTTTAATTCTTCTGGCAACTCATCTTTTGTTATCAACGAAAACATTTCATCTATTTCTGTACCTTGTTTTGCAATTATAATTTTATATACATGGTCCTCATCTGGTGTCTGAACTGCCACACCATCTGGCGTGCAGAAAATTGTACAGTTCATTTTGCACAATAAATCCCTACCTAATAAATTTACTGGGCTAGAGTCGCACACTACAAATTGGTGCATTTCTCTGAAGTTTCCAATTTTAACTTCCATTGGTTCGGTAAGAGGTGTTCTAATTTTTTGATTAGCTACCCCCACTACTTGGATATCTTCACCAGAGAGAGGAAGGTCTGGGATGTCTGCTGATCTCACAGTAGACCTGGTAGCACCAGTGTCCAAAAGGAAAGTAATATCATTACCTTTCACATTTCCTTCAACATATGGACCAGACTGATCTACCTGTAAGGATGCGCCAAGTATGCACTCCTTCTTCCCCTCTCTAGGCACCGTCATGAGTCGTATTTACAGTAATTGTCCTGCAAAAGAAATTGTGATGTCATATAATCATTCTTACCACTCCCTCCTGGGTATCCAATGTCTGTACCATGTTTTGCTCTGCTTATATTACCCTGAACAGGTGGAGGTGGTAATTGATTCTGGGGATTTACACCCTGCTGTGAATCATTCTGCATCTGTGGATTTAAGTTTTAATTTGGGCCATTATTATTCCGAATCTTTTTACACTCGTCCTTCCAATGCCCCAATTTTCCGCATCCATGACAAGGAAACTTCTTTTTAGCCTCTTCTCTACTCATTCGTCCTCTAAATTTTCCACCATTTTCCGTATCACCACTCGTTCCAGGATCTTTTCCTGAATTTTCACTCGGATTTTCCAAATTAATTCCCTGCTTCTCTGCCATTTTCACCTGAGCCCACATCACTTTTTCCTGCAATTTCTTGTGTCTATCCTCAATATCGTCTCCACAATATTTTGCATACTTCAGAATCTCATCTATGGGCTTTCCCTGCCAACACAGCATATGCTGTTTAATCATCTGGCAAATCTCTGGCTTCAGACCGTAAACAAATCGATACACAAACTGACTCATGTTCTTGTCTCCAATGTCCTCAAATCCACTATACTGTTTAAACACCTGCAATAAACGCTCATAATAGGAATGTACTGTTTCACTGGCTTCTTGGGTTGTTCGATCTATTTTCACGCAATCTGTTTCTTTCGGGGGTATTTTCCCTTTCAGGTATGTTATCACCTGCTGATACTTTTTCATCACATCATTTGACGGGGCACCTGTTTTCGGATCTCTAGGATATTCATCACTAGGCCAATCGACTGTGATCTTACAATCTGTCCATAAATCGGCAGGTACCACTATGTCAAACAAACCATCTAAATCCTTCAACAATACCTTTGACACCTTCACAAACCTTTCAACCTGCTTGTACCATTCAATTGGTTTTTCTCTCAATTTTGGAAAATCATTCGTAAATGATAAAATATCCTGTCTGCTCCATGGGACATGTACATATCCTCCTCCCGCAACTTCTCGCATTGGATACATCTGGTCTGCTTTTCCTGCTTCCTTCATCACATATTCTGATGCTGTTCTACTTGTTCGTGCTTCTTCCTTTTTCTTGGCCCACCTAGATCTCCATTTATCTAGATCTCCCCATTTTTGTAAAACTAACATTAATTCTCTTATTTGCAGTCTTCTTCCAGATGCATTCATATTTTCTAAATCTTTGTCCGCAAATTCTGCTCTATATGGTTTCTGTAATACTTTTGATCTCCCTATTTCGATTCCCATCTGTAGTGCTAAATTGGACAATTTTTCATGGAATATCTTTACATTTCTAGTGATACTCCTGCACAAGAATAATAATTCTTCTTCATCATAGGTATTCAAGCGTTCTACTCCTACATTTCCTGCTATTATTTCTTCTAATTCGACTCTCAATTTATGGATATCCAGTACTTTTGGAGGTGTGCACTGTTTAACTGACCCTTGTACCCATCTTTCTAGATCTTCAGGTGTTACTATGGTAGCACTTTTTGTTCCTGATGAAGTTACTAAACTTACATCTTTTGAACCTCCAGGTACATCTTTTCTGGGAGTACTATTTACAGAACCTCGAATAGGTAAATCCATGAGTGATATTGTGGATTCACAGTCACTAAATTGATCCTCAATTATAACTGGAGCTTCAGGTTTGGGGTTACTCACAGGAGTAGGTGTAAGTATCGGTTGAGGACAATTTCCCTGAGTACCATATAATGGAACTACTGGACCAATTGTTACAGGTATGGTCAATGAATCAGGATGTACTTTTATCTGAGTTATTTTCTGTATTAATTCTGCTCTGGTCTTTTCTAGGGCTTCTTTTTCTTTGTCATGAAGTATTCTAGTCGGGGTAAATTCATGCATTACTTGTGGTACCATTGGAGTTTTTGGTGGTGCACTTGGAGTGCATCCACTTGTCCCTTCCTGATATGGTGGGGGATATCTTCCATAAATTCGTCTTCTGAATCCTCATTTCTCATTAAATGTTTTGTCTTTTCTGTACATTTGCCTCCTGATTTCTCTCCTTCTGTGAATAATGGATACAGTCCCTCTGTAATCATTGCCCTTCTCCATTGTTTCATCTGACCCTCTCTCGACTCACGTAAATATCTGGGGTAAAATCCTGGATAACTCCTATTACTTCTAGATCTATCCCGCTCAAATGCCTCGGTTTCCCATTCTTCTAGAGCTTCGTACTGGGTTAATCTAGGTCTGGGTTCTAAGTCATTCATCCTCAATCTCAAGTTCTGAAGAATTCGCCCATTGAACGTGACATTCTCGGGAAATGCTAATACTCCATCATTTTTGGTGTATTCTATCCAATTCTCCATCCATACACAAGTATGATAACCTCTCTCCATCATCATAAATGATGCTGGCGTTTTAGCTCCAGGGTTACTTGTTGTATGCAAGTATTGTTTCCACCAACACATACAGTCAGGGAGGCACTGTTATGGCCTTCACTGAATGTTTCCTGAATACAGTTTGACACTCTAAGCAGAATGAAAGCCATGCTTCTACAGAAGTCTGTGCCCTTAACCTCCGCTCGAGAGACTTTTGATCTCCAGATCGCAAGGTCTTCAGCAGAGATACAGGCGCTCATTCATACAAACTGCCCTTTCCATTTCGCAGAAATGGTAAATCGTATCTTTAACATGTCTGATACGACAGGCATTGTCCACCTATTTAAGACCATAGGTTCTGGACTTCTGAGCACCTTTCAGACGGTACTTGGAGTTATACCAAACTTCATACACTCCGTATTCGGAAGCATCTTTGGAGGACTTCCGCTGATCCTGTTTCTAATAGCAGGTATCCTGATTGTTTTCTATTTGCTGCGCAATGGACGTCCCAGTCACCAAGGCGATGGAAAGAACACTCCTGGAGGGTAAATACCGGGACCGCATGGTACAACTTCTAGGCACGCCTCGCCTAAGAGAACTAAGTGAATCTTGGTTCTTGTCATTTCGACCGGTCTGGATAGACTGCATCTTACCTGTCCTCCGATGCCTGTTTTGCGGAGAAGAATGCGTGTTAGACCTTTGTTTGACACTACCATCATGTGCGCCACCGGACGTGAATGCTTTACTGGATCCGATAACGGCCCATGTTCTGCAGTGTCCTCAGCCTATTCCAATGTTGATGGCGCCATTCCTTGAGCCACCACGGGTAGTAACTGCACCTGTTGGTCTGAACACCAGCTCCTCCTCTGACACCCAGGCTTTGGACAGCGCACAGGCTGCCCCAGCACCGGCTGCGGACAGCGTGGAACATCTGTGCTCAATTGACGTGCTCTGCGAGGTGCTACAGGAGCCGTGTACTGCGGAAGCAAGCAAGAAAATGTTGCGTCTACCAGCCAGGACACATAAACATTTGAACTCATTTGGCTCGTTGTGTGCTGGAAAAAATTCACCCTTATTAAATAAGCTCAGATTTGGAACTTTGAAACTAAATTGACTTTCCTTTTATTTTTTGGGCATACATGTTTTTTTAATGCTTATAGTGGTTCGAACCATAATCACGGACACTTTTAAGGCGAAAAACTTTCTTTTTCATTTTTTAAAGTTTTTAGAAATTCTGTAAAACATTTTAAAACTAAAGAAATGTTTTTATAAACTTTGTGCGTACCGCTATCTAGTCATGTTAGTAGTACAGTAATAGGTTACATATGTTGTCCATTCGGAAGAGGAGTGGGTGTTATATTTCATATAGGTACTCTATATAGGCGCAGGTAACTTCGCAACCTTTCACCTACATCCTTCCCTATGATCCAGCGCAATATTAGCCAACAACATTCATACACCATATACTCAATTGGGCCCATACATTCACACTACACTAATACTTACGCTGGGTGTCAGATGTACTCTTTTATCAAAAATCCCTGCTACCAATTACCTTCTGATTGAAGAGTAACAACTTACCAATGGATCCTTTGCTAATTGGGAAGTTTAAAATGAGTGACATTCATTATAGTACATAATCCTGAAATAACCACTGAGTCAGGAAGTTTTAAAATGTTTATCTAAAGTTTTAGCAGAGTAAAATACAGAAAACACGGTACTTGATTGAAATACCAAAGAAAAAGCATAGAAATGATTTTGCTAATCATTGACGGTGTTTAAGGAAGAGGAGAAGATAGAGACAACAGCGCAACTAAAGGTTGCAGTATAATTACCTAAATGCGAGAACCAAGCCCCTTGGCCAAGGAGTTGGAAAAGATAGGACCCAGGAAGGATGAAGAGCAAAGACTTCTTCCAGGATCAGGACAGGACCGGTGACCTCTCTACAACGACGCCTGCGCCGTTCCCCTCTCTGATACTCGACTTCTCTCAATTCTCCCATCTAATGGACTCCGCCGCCCCTCCTCAGGACCTCTTCCGGACAGGAATTCAGTCAGCAACCGATCAGCTGGGCAGTCTGGAGTTGAGAGCGCTCTGGCAGTATGGACGCCTGTTCTTCGTGAACGCATGCTCTGACTAATTAACTAATGCTATATTCTATTATACCCTTCTACGCCCATGTACCTCCCCTTAATGTTGCTAACATTATGGGACCACTACTTCTGATTGGACAGGGACAGGGGGTGGATTCTCGCACCATATCAATTTTGGCCTAAATTGTGAAGCCTATTGTTTTTAGCTTCCCGCCCTTCAAATTAATACATTCACTTTATTTCCCACCCGTCTCACGACAAATGTTATACATTTTACAGGAGAAAAGTAACAATTTGTCCGCCGGAAACATTGAGTACATCATCTTCGGCCAATAGGTCGTGGCCTTGGGAGATGTCAAAGTTGACTTCACTTGGCAGGCATACAGGACACATGCGCAGAACCATCTGTCTCTCGAGTTTCAAGACACCAACCCAGGCCCAAGTTTACGAAATACTAAAAGTGTAAGAAGAAAATATTAAAATCACAAATAAAAAGTTTCACTGTATACCCACTTTCCCTACTCTATTCCCATTTAATCATAATACTATCCTGCATTAGTAGCGTTAAGAAAACGACAATTTAATAATGACATGAGAGCAAGCTTAAGCATGTGAAAACATTTAGCGGCCATTTTAATGCACACTGCGCAGAAGCAGAAGTTTCCCACCAAGCAAAGAAAGACGTCACACCATGTGATCAGGTTGCGACATGCGCATTGAGGTTCCCGCGCTTTAGCGGACATTTTGGATTATAGACAAGCGTTATTCATTAGTAAAACACATAAGCAAGCTTTTGTCCCTCTTGTGTTTGTGAATGCAAAGGTTAGTATTTACAATACAAGTTTAATAAATTAATACTATGAGGAAGATTGCGTACAAGCAAGTTTCATTTTTGAAACCTTGCTCCATCACCTACATTACATACATAACGGTTCTTAGGCACTGACCTTTTACCTAGATATGACACTGCATTCAGAACGCGGGTTTTTCCCTGGTTCGAATCTCATACATTATGCATGAGGCTTATTGGAAGCACAGCAGGACTAACAGTAGGATTACCATCTCCTGTATAATATCTCTGTATAAAGTTCAGGCCCAATGTCATCCTTTAGGCCGACACAGTAACACAGCAAAGTAGGGCCCCTGGGGAGACCTATGGGTATATATACAACACATCTTGCTTAGGAAGATAGAGGAGACCGTGACTTCCCGGCTGTCACACTGACCAGAGACGCTGAGGTTCCTGCATGCAGACGCTCCAGCTAGCATTGGTCTAACATCCCTCGCGGGGTGTCAAACTCGAGACCAGGACGGGGTCCCACATTCTCTAAACTCTCAGGTAATGGGGTGGACTAGATACTAGAGGGATTCTTGGCATAACACCTACATAGATGCTAGGTACATTTAGGTACATCTAGTTAGGGTGGCATCGTAGGAGTATGCACTTTTTATCATGTGTTTTATGTACATGTATATATTCATGATTTCTGCAAGATGGTAGAACTTTACCATCCTTTTACTTTCGTAGTACTGCTAATCATATATCTCTGCTACTGTCTAATGGTTGTTGCAGCTCATCTATTCTACACTAGAATAACAGCTGTTCAATAAATACTTATTGAAACGCCCAGCCTGTTTATCCTGTGTATCTCTCTGAGACAAACTAAGTGAGCACGAGTGACTGAGCGAAAGGTAGTATATTGTTTCCACGATCCTGGGGGATCAGGGTTGTCATGTTCTGAGGTTGCCAAGAACTATTCTCTTCCGAATAAGAGGAGACTCTAGTGGCACTGTGAGCTACTAATACAGACAGGCTAATGTATCCGGTGGGGGTGCACGGAATCCGTTCGCCACCAAACACACAATTTATGTTATCCAAACGCGCAGATCATGTATAGGTAATATAGGAACTACATGACACCACCACAAGTACCACCACCACCAGTACCACCAGCACCACCAGTACCGCCACCACCAACAGTACCACCACCACCAGTACCACCACCACCACCAGTACTACCAGTACCACCACCATTATCACCAGCACCAGCACCACCACCACCACCAGTACCACCACAACCAGTACCACCAGTACCAGTACCACCACCACCACCAGTACCACTACCACCAGTACCACCAACACCACCAGTACAACCACCTCCACCAGTACCACCACCAGTCCACCACCAGTACCACCACCAATACCACCACCACCACCAGTACCACCACCACTACCATTACCACCACCAGTAAAACCACCACCAGTACCACCACTACCAGCAACCACCACCACCAGTACCACCACCAATACCACCAGTACCACCACCACCATTACCACCACCACCAGTACCACCACCACCAGTACCACCACCAGGACCAGTACTATCACCACCACCAGTACCACCACCACAAGTACCACCACCACCAGTACCACCACCAGTACCACCACCACCAGTACCACCATCACCAGTACCTCCACCACAAGTACCACCACCACTAGTACCACCAGCACCACCAGTACCGCCACCATCACTACCACCACCACAACCAGTACCACCACCACCAGTACCACCACTACCAGTACCACCACCACCACCATTACCACCATTACCACCACCACCACCAGTACCAACACCACCAGTACCACCACCACCAGTACCACCACCAGTACCACCACCAGCACCAGTACCACCACCAGAACAACCACCACCAGTACCACCACCACCAATACCACCACCAGTAACCCCACCACCAGTACCACCACCACTGCCACCACAGTACCGCCACCACCAGTACCACCACCACCAGTACCACCACCACCACCACTACCAGTACCACCACCACCACCAGTATCACCAGTACCACCACCAGTACCATCACCAGTACCACCACCACCATTACCACCACCAGTACCACCACCAGTGCCACCACCAGTATGACAACCACCACCAGTACTACCAGTACGACCACCACCACCAGTACCACCTCCACCAGTACCATCAGTAGCACCACCAGTACCACCACCACCAACAGTGCCACCACCACCAGTACCACCACCACCAGTACCACCACTACCAGTACCACCATCACCACCAGTACCACTACCAACAGCACCACCACCACCAGTACCAGTACCACTACCAGTACCACCATCACCAGTACCATCACCACCAGTACCACCACCAGCACCAGTACCACCACCACCACCAGTACCACCACCACCAGTACCACCACCAGTATCACCCATACCACCAGTACCACCACCACCACCAGTACCACCACCAGTACCACTGCCACCAGTACCACCACCACCAGTACCACCAATACCACCACCAGTACCTCCACCACCAGTGCCACCACCACCACCAGTACCACCACCACCACCAGTACCACCACCACCACCAGTACCAACCCACAAGTACAACCACCACCACCAGTACCACCACCACCAGTACCACCACCACCAGTACCAATGCCACCAGTACCACAACCACCAGTACTACCACCACTAGTACCAACACCACCAGAACCACCACCACTACCACCAGTACCACCAGTACCACCACCACCAGTACCACCACCACCAGTACCACCAACAGTCCCAGAACCACCAGTACCAGTACCACCACCAGTACCAGTACCACCATCAGTATTACCAGTACCAGTACCACCAGTACCAGTACTACCAGTACCACCAGTACGAGTACCACCAGTACCACCACCAATACCACCAGTACCAGGACCACCAATACCACCAGTACCATTACCACCACCACCAGTACCACCACCACCAATACCACCACCACCAGTACCATCACCACCAGTACCACCACCACTACCACCACCATCACCAGAACCACCCCCAGTACTACCACCACCACCAGTACCACCACCACCACTACCAGTACCAACAGTACCACCACCAGTACCACCAACAATAGTACCACCACCAGTACCACCACCACTACTAGTACCAGTACCATCACCCCCAGTACCAGTAACACCACCCCCAGTACCACCAACACCACCAGTACCACCACCACTAGTATCACCACCACCAGTACCACCACCACTAGTATCACCACCACCAGTACCACCACCACCAGTACCACCACCAGTACTACCACCACCACCAGTACCACCACCACCACTACCAGTACCAACAGTACCACCACCAGTACCACCAACAATAGTACCACCACCAGTACCACCACCACTACTAGTACCAGTACCATCATCCCCAGTACCAGTAACACCACCCCCAGTACCACAACACCACCAATACCACCAGTACCACCACCACCAGTACCACCACCACCAGTACCACCACCAGTACCACCACCACCAGAACCACCCCCAGTACTACCACCACCACCAGTACCACCACCACCACTACCACTACCAGTACCAACAGTACCACCACCAGTACCACCAACAATAGTACCACCACCAGCACCACCACCACTACTAATACCAGTACCATCACCCCCAGTACCAGTACCACCACCCCCAGTACCATCACCACCACCAGTACCACCACCACCAATACCACCACCACTAGTATCACCACCACCAGTACCACCACCACTAGTATCACCACCACCAGTACCATCACCAACACCAGCACCAGTACCATCAGTACCACCACCATTACCAGCACCACCACCAGTACCACCACCACCACCAACAGTACCACCACCACCAGTACCACCAGTACCACCACCACCAGTACCACCACCACAAACAGTACCTCCAGTATCACCACTACCATCACCAGTACCACCACCAGTACAATGACCACCACCAGTACCACCAATACCACCACCAGTACCACTACCACCAGTACCAGTACCACCAGTACCACCAACAGTACCACTACCACCAACAGTGCCACCACCACCAGTACGGCCACCACCACCAGTACCACCACCACCAGTACCACCACCACTATCACCACCAGTACCACCTCCACCAGTACCACCAGTACCACCACCAGTACCACCACCACCACCACCAGTACCACCACCACCAACAGTGCCACCACCACCAGTACCACCACGGTGGTGGTACTGGTGGTGGTGGTGGTACTGGTGGTAGTGGTACTGGTGGTGGTACTGCTACTCTTGGTGGTGGTGGTTGTACTGGTGGTGGTGGTACTGGTGGTGGTGGTGGTACTGGTGGTGGTGGCACTGTTGGTGGTGGTGGTACTGGTGGTGGTGGTGGTGGTACTGGTGGTGGTGGTACCACCACCAGTACCAGCACCGCCAGTACCACCACCACCAGTACCACCACCACCAGTACCACCAATACTACCAGTATGAGTACCACCAGTAACACCACCAGTACCACCACCACCAGGACCAACACCACCAGGACCACCACCACCTGTACCACCACCACCAGTACCACCACCACCACCAGTACCACCACCACCACCACCAATAGTACCACCACCACCACCAGTACCACCAGTACCACCACCACCTGTACCACCACCACCAGTACCACCACCAGTACCTCCGGTATCACCAGTACCATCACCAGTATCACCACCAGTACCACCACCAGTACCACCACCACCAGTACCACCACCACCAGTACCACCACCACTACCACCACTAGTACCTCCAGTATCACCAGTACCATCACCAGTACCACCACCAGTACCACCACCAGTACGACGACCACCACCAGTACCACCACCAGCACCAGTACCACCACCACCAGTACCACCACCACCAGTACCACCAGTAGCACCACCACCAACAGTGCCACCACCACTACTATCAGTACCACCACCAGTATCACCAGTACCACCACCAGTACCATCACCAGTACCACCACCAGTACCACCACCACCATTACCACCACCAGTACCACCACCAGTGCCACCACCAGTATGACAACCACCACCAGTACTACCAGTACGACCACCACCACCAGTACCACCTCCACCAGTACCATCAGTAGCACCACCAGTACCACCACCACCAACAGTTCCACCACCACCAGTACCACCACCACCAGTACCACCACTACCAGTACCACCATCACCACCAGTACCACTACCAACAGCACCACCACCACCAGTACCACTACCAGTACCACCATCACCAGTACCACCACTGCCACCAGTACCACCACCACCAGTACCACCACCACCACCATCACCACCAGTACCACCACCAGCACCAGTACCACCAGCACCAGTACCACCACAAGTATCACCCGTACCACCAGTACCACCACCACCACCAGTACCACCACCACCACCAGTACCACTGCCACCAGTACCACCACCACCAGTACCACCACCAATACCACCACCACCAGTACCACCAATACCACCACCACCACCAGTACCTCCACCACCAGTGCCACCACCACCACCAGTACCACCACCACCACCAGTACCACCACCAGCACCACCACCAGCACCACCACCACCACCAGTACCAACCCACAAGTACAACCACCACCACCAGTACCACCACCAGTACCACCACCACCAGTACCAACACCACCAGTACCACCACCACCAGTACCACCACCACCAGTACTACCACCACTAGTACCAACACCACCAGAACCACCACCACTACCACCAGTACCACCACCAGTCCCACCAGTACCACCACCACCAGTACCACCACCAGTACCAGAACCACCAGTACCAGTACCACCACCAGTACTACCAGTACCAGTACCACCACCAGTATTACCAGTACCAGTACCACCAGTACCAGTACCACCAGTACCACCAGTACCAGTACCACCAGTACCACCACCAATACCACCAGTACCATTACCACCACCAATACCACCAGTACCACCACCACCAATACCACCACCACCAGTACCACCACCACCAGTACCACCACCACCACCAGAACCACCCCCAGTACTACCACCACCACCAGTACCACCACTAACACTACCAGTACCAACAGTACCACCACCAGTACCACCAACAATAGTACCACCACCAGTACCACCACCACTACTAGTACCAGTACCATCACCCCCAGTACCACCACCACCACTAGTATCACCACCACCAGTACCACCACCACTAGTATCACCACCACCAATACCACCACCACCAGTACCACCACCACCAGTACCATCACCAGTACCACCACCACCAGTATCACCACCACCAGTACCACCAATACTACCAGTATGAGTACCACCAGTAACACCACCAGTACCACCGCCACCAGGACCACCAGTACCACCACCACCTGTAGCACCACCACCAGTACCACCACCACCACCAATACCACCACCACGACCACCAACAGTACCACCACCACCACCACCAGTACCACCAGTACCACCACCACCAGTACCACCATCACCAGTATCACTACCAGTACCACCACCAGTACCTCCAGTATCACCAGTACCATCACCAGTACCACCACCAGTACCACCACCAGTACGACGACCACCACCAGTACCACCACCACCACCAGTACCACCACCAGCACCAACAGTGCCACCACCACCAGTACCACCACCATCACCAGTACCACCACCACCAGTACAACCACTTCCAGTACTACCACCACCACCACCACCACCAGTACAACCACCACCAGTACCACCACCACCACCAGTACCACCACCACCACCAGTACCACCACCACCAGCACCACCACCACCAGCAGTACCACCTCCACCAGTACAACCACCACCAACAGTACCACCACCACCAGTACCACTACCACCACCACCCGTACCACCACCACCAGTACCACCACCACTAGTACCACCAGTACCACCACACCCAGTACCACCCCAACCACCAGTACTACCACCACCAGTAGCACCACCACCACCACCAG
Organism: Calotriton arnoldi; assembly: GCA_963921515.1. NCBI lineage: Eukaryota > Metazoa > Chordata > Amphibia > Caudata > Salamandridae > Calotriton > Calotriton arnoldi. The sequence goes on from CAWUFW010018026.1 coordinate 127,890, forward strand.
CACCACCAGTACCAGTACCACCACCACCAGTATCAGTACTACCAGTATGAGTACCACCAGTACCACCACAAGTATCAGTACCACCAATACCACTAGTACCAGTACCACCAATTCCACCAGTTCCACCACCAGTACCACCACCACCAGTACCACCACGAGTACCACCGCCACCAGTACCACCACCACCACCAGTACCACCACCACCTGTACCACCACCACCACCAGTACCACCACCAGTACCACCAGTACCACCACCACCACCTCCAGTACCACCAGTACCACAAGTACCACCAGTACCACTACCACCAACAGTGCCACCACCACCAGTACCCCCACCACCACCAGTACCACCACTACCAGTACCACCACCACTATCATCACGAGTACCACCACCACCAGTACCACCACCACCAGTACCACCAGTACCACCACCACCAACAGTGCCACCACCACCAGTACCAGCACCACCAGTACCACCACCACCAGCACCACCAGTATCAGTACCACCACCACCAGTACCAGTACCACCAATACTACCAGTATGAGTACCACCAGTAACACCACCAGTACCACCAATACCACCAGTACCAGTACCACCAATTCCACCAGTTCCACCATCAGAACCACCACCACCAGTACCACCACCACCAGTACCACCACCAGTACCACCACCACCAGGACCACCACCACCAGTACCACCACCACCTGTACCACCACCACCTGTACCACCACCACCAGTACCACCACCAGTACCAGTACCACCACCACCAACAGTACCACCACCACCACCAGTACCACCAGTACCACCAGTACCACCACCACCACCACCAGTACCACCACCACTACCACCACCAGTCCCTCCGGTATCACCAGTACCATCACTAGTATCACTACCAGTACCACCACCACCAGTACCACCACCACCAGTACCACCACCACTACCACCACCAGTACCTCCAGTATCACCAGTACCAGTACCACCAATTCCACCAGTTCCACCACCAGTACCACCACCACCAGTACCACCACCAGTACCACCACCAGTACCACCACCAGTACCACCGCCACCAGGACCACCACCACCAGTACCACCACCACCTGTACCACCACCACCACCAGTACCACCACCACCACCAGTACCACCACCAACAGTACCACCACCAACAGTACCACCACCACCAGTACCACCAGTACCACCACCACCAGTACCACCACCACCACCACCAGTACCATCACCACTACCACCACCAGTACCTCCGGTATCACCAGTACCATCACTAGTATCACTACCAGTACCACCACCACCAGTACCACCACCACCAGTACCACCACCACCAGTACCACCAGTACCAACACCACCACCAGTACCACCACCACCAGTAGCAGTACCACAAGTACCACCAGTACCACTACCACCAACAGTGCCACCATCACCAGTACCGCCACCACCACCAGTACCACCCCTACCAGTACCACCACCACTATCACCACCAGTACCACCAGTTCCACCACCACCAACAGTGCCACCACTACCAGTACCACCACCATCACCAGTACCACCACCAACAGTACAATCACTTCCAGTACTACCACCACCACCAGTACAACCACCACCAGTACCAGTACCACCACCACCAGTACCACCACCACCAGTACCAACACCAGTACCACCACCAGTACCACCACCACCAGTACCACCACCACCAGTACCACCACCACCACCAGTACCACCACCAGCAGTACCACCTCCACCACTACAACCACCACCAACAGTACCACCACCACCACCACCACCACCAGTACCACTACCACCACCACCAGTAACACCACCACCCGTACCACCACCACCAGTATCACCACCACCACCAGTACCAGTACTACCACCACTAGTACCACCAGTACCACCACAACCAGTACCACCCCAACCACCAGTACTACCACCACAAGTAGCACCACCACCAGTACCACCACCACCAGTACCACCACCACCAGCACCACCAGTACCAGTACCACCACCACCAGTACCAGTACTACAAGTATGAGTACCACCAGTACCACCACAAGTATCAGTACCACCAGTACCACCAATTCTACCAGTTCCACCACCAGTACCACCACCACCAGTACCACCACCACCAGGACCACCACCACCAGTACCACCTGTATCACCCCCACCAGTACCACCAGTATCACCACCACCACCACCACCTCCAGTACCACCAGTACCACAAGTACCACCACCAGCTTGTTCTAAACGCTCTCAGTTTTCACTAACTGCGCCACAATAAGATCGACATTTTCCTTGGATCACACATATTGGTCTACAGCGGAGCCAGGATTTGAACCTGCGTCCCCTTGTTCTTTAATGGCATCTCGCACCTAGACGTCGCCATTCTTGTAGAAGGGGAACAAAAACACCTCAATTTACAGACTCTGCGTGTTTCTAACCTCAGTTTTGCTTTTGTGCGTAGAACTGGCTCCGAGTTTGTTAATTGCGATTGATGTTAAACTGGCACTTTTAAGAACACCCAGTGTTGGTAGACAAGGGGCATGCCATGGGATCACACAACGCCGGTCCCTGGGGAAGCTGGGATTGGAAGTTATGTCAACATTTTAACGATTAGGATTAGGGGAAGGACTGGCAGCAATTACTCCCCAGAGCAGGAAGTGTTTGTGTACAGTTGGCAGTAAATATTGTGTTACAAGCCGAGGCTCACTCCCTCACAACACGCGGGAGCTGCGGAGACGGCGGGTTCTGTGCCTCGACCCAGGCAGTGCAGTCCTGCCGGGGGCTACCTCTGTCTTTCTAAACGTACTGTAGACATGCTGTGAAGTGCTGGTACCTTCCACTGAAAGCGCCATAGAGCTGCTGTGAAGTGCTGGGACTGTCCTAACAAAAGTGCTGTAGAGCTGCAGAGAAGTACTGACACTGTCCCAATAAAGGTGCAGTAGAGCTGCAGAGAAGTGTCCATTGAAACCTACGTAGAGCTGCTGAGAAGTGCTGGTCATGCACCAAAAAGTGCAATAGAGCACAACAGTGCATTATTCCCCATTGAAATCTCTGTTCAGTTGATGAGAAGTGCCGGGACTTTCTCATTTAAAGTGGTATAGACTGATAAGAAGAGCTGGGCTGTCCTAACGAAAGTGCCGGAGAGCTGCGGAGAAGTGCTGATACTGTTCCACTGATACTGCTGTAGAGCTGATCAGAAGTTTTGGTATTGTCCCGTTGAATGCACTGTAGAGCTGCAGAGAAGTGCTAGACATTGAAAGTGGTATTGAGGTAAAGAGAAGTGCTGGTACTGCCCCACTAAAAGTGTTGGCTGCTGTAGAGCCAGAGACACAGGTCAGCAGAGCTGATGTAGAGCCAGAGAACCAGGTCAGCAGAGCTGCTGTAAAGCCAGAGCACCAGGTCAGCAGAGCCGCTCTAGAGCCAGAGAACTGGGTCAGCAGAGCCGTTGTAGAGCCAGAGAACCAGGTCCGCAGAGCTGGTGTACAGCCAGAGAACCAGGTCAGCAGAGCCGCTGCAGAGCCTGAGAACCAGGTCAGCAGAGCTGCTGTAGAGCCTTAGAACCAGGTCAGCAGAGCTGCTGTAGAGCCAGAAACCCAGGTCAGCAGAGCTGATGTAGAGCCAGAGAAGCAGGTCATCAAGCTGCTGTAGAGCCGGAGAAGCAGGTCACCAAGCTGCTGTAGAGCCATAGAACCAGGTCAGCAGAGCTGCTCTAGAGCCAGAGAACCAGGTCAGCAGAGCTGCTGAAGAGCCAGAGACCCAGGTCAGCAGAGCTGCTGTAGAGTCATAGAACCAGGTCATCAGAGCCGTTGTAGAGCCCTAGAACCAGGTCAGCAGAGCCATTGCAGAGCCAGAGAACCAGGTCAGCAGAGTCGTTGTAGAGCCAGAGAACCAGGTCAGCAGAGCTGCTGCAGAGCCAGAGAACCAGGTCAGCAGAGCCACTCTAGAGCCAGAGAACCAGGTCAGCATAGCTGCTGTAGAGCCATAGAACCAGGTCAGCATAGCTGCTCAATAGCCAGAGAACCAGGTCAGCAGAGCTGCTCTAGAGCCAGAGAACCAGGTCAGCATAGCTGCTCTAGAGCCAGAGAACCAGGTCAGTAGAGCTGCTCTAGAGCCAGAGAACCAGGTCAGCAGAGCTTCTCTAGAGCCAGAGAACCAGGTCAGCAGAGCTGATGTAGAGCCTGAGAACCAGGTCAGCAGAGCTGCTGTAGAGTCAGAGAACAAGGTCAGCAGAGCTGCTGTAGAGCCAGAGAACGAGGTCAGCAGAGCCGCTGTAGAGCCAGAGAACCAGGTCAGCAGTCCTGCTGTAGAGCCAGAGAACCAGGTCAGCAGAGCTGTTGTAGAGCCTAAGATCCAGGTCAGCAGAGCCGTTGTAGAGCCTGAGATCCAGGTCAGAGGAGCTGCTGTAGAGCCAGAGAACCAAGTCAGCAGAGCCGCTCTAGAGCCAGAGAACCAGGTCAGCAGAGCTGCTGTAGAGCCATAGAACAGCAGAGCCATTGTAGAGCCAGAGAACCAGGTCAGCAGAGCCATTGTAGAGCCAGAGAACTAGGTCAGCAGAGCCGCTGTAGAGCCACAGAACCAGGTCAGCAGAGCCACTGTAGAAGTGCTAGTACATAGACACTGAAAGTGGTGTTGAGGTGCTGAGAAGTGATGGTACTGTCCCTCTGAAAGTGCTCTACAGTTTATGACAAGTGCTGGTATGGAGCTGGTATGGTATTGAGAGATTTTTTAGAGCTTATGACAAGAGCTGGTATTGCATCTTTGAAAATGACGTGCAGCTGCTGAGAAGTGCTGGTAATGTCCAATTGAAAGTGCTGTACAGCTGATCAGAAGGTTTGGTACTGTCTCATTGAATGCGCTGTAAATCTGCAGAGAAGTGCGAGTACTGTACCATTGAAAGTGGTATTGAGGTAAAGAGAAGTGGTGGTACTGCCCCACTAAAAGCGTTGGCTGCTGTAGAGCCAGAGAACCAGGTCAGCAGAGCTGCTGTAGAGCCAGAGAACCAGGTCAGCAGAGCTGCTGTAGAGCCAGAGAACCAGGTCAGCAGAGCTGCTGTAAAGCCAGAGCACCAGGTCAGCAGAGCCGCTCTAGAGCCAGAGAACTGGGTCAGCAGAGCCGTTGTAGAGCCAGAGAACCAGGTCCACTGAGCCAGAGAACAAGGTCAGCAGTGTCACTCAAGAGCCTGAGAACCAGGTCAGCAGAGCTGCTGTAGAGCCAGAGAACGAGGTCAGCAGAGCTGCTCTATGGCCAGAGAACAAGGTCAGCAGAGCTGCTGTAGAGCCTTAGAACCAGGTCAGCAGAGCTGCTGTAGAGCCAGAGAACCAGGTCAGCAGAGCTTCTGTAGAGACAGAGAAGCAGGTCATCAAGCTGCTGTAGAGCCAGAGAAGCAGGTCACCAAGCTGCTGTAGAGCCATAGAACCAGGTCAGCAGAGCTGCTGTAGAGCCAGAGAACCAGGTCAGCAGAGCTGCTCTAGAGCCATAGAACCAGGTAAGGAGAGCCATTGTAAAGCCAGAGAACCAGGTCAGCAGACCCGTTGTAGAGCCAGACAACCAGGTCAGCAGAGCTGCTGCAGAGCCAGAGAACCAGGTCAGCAGAGCCGCTCTAGAGCCAGAGAACCAGGTCAGCAGAGCTGCTGTAGAGCCATAGAACCAGGTCAGCAGAGCCATTGTAGAGCCATAGAACCAGGTCAGCAGAGCTGCTGTAGAGCCATAGAACAAGGTCAGCAGACACACTCTAGAGCCAGAGAACCAGTTCAGCAGGGCCGCTCTAGAGCCAGAGAACCAGGTCAGCAGAACCACTCTAGAGCCAGAGAACCCGGTTAGCAGAGCCGCTCTAGAGCCAGAGAACCAGGCCAGCAGAGCCGCTCTAGAACCAGAGAACCAGATCAGCAAGCTGCTGTAGAGCCTGAGAACAAAGTCAGCAGAGCCGTTGTAGAGCCAGAGAACCAGGACAGCAGAGCTGTTGTAAAGCCTGAGAACCAGGTCAGCAGAGATGCTCTAGAGCCAGAGAACCAGGTCAGCAGAGCTGCTCTAGAGCCAGAGAACCAGATCAGCAAAGCTGCTCTAGAGCCAAAGAACCAGGTCAGCAGAGCTGCTCTAGAGCCAGAGAACCAGGTCAGCAGAGCTGCTCTAGAGCCAGAGAACCAGGTCAGCAGAACTGATGTAGAGCCAGAGAACCAGGTCAGCAGAGCTGCTGTAGAGCCAGAGAAGCAGGTCAGCAGAGCCGCTGTAGAGCCAGAGAACCAGGTCAGCAGTCCTGCTGTAGAGCCAGAGAAGCAGGTCAGCAGAGCCGTTGTAGAGCCAGAGAACCAGGTCAGCAGTCCTGCTGTAGAGCCAGAGAAGCAGGTCAGCAGAGCCGTTGTAGAGCCTGAGACCCAGGTCAGCAGAGCCGTTGTAGAGCCTGAGACCCAGGTCAGCAGAGCTGCTGTAGAGCCAGAGAACCAGGTCAGCAGAGCCCCTCTAGAGCCAGAGAACCAGGTCAGCAGAGCTGCTGTAGAGCCATAGAACAGCAGAGCCATTGTAGAGCCAGAGAACCAGGTCAGCAGAGCCGTTGTAGAGCCAGAGAACTAGGTCATCAGAGCCGCTGTAGAGCCAGAGAACCAGGTCAGCAGAGCCGCTGTAGAAGTGCTAGTTCATAGACATTGAAAGTGGTGGTGAGGTGCTGAGAAGTGCTGGTACTGTCCCTCTGAAGGTGCTCTACAGTTTATGACAAGTGCTGGTACTATCCCTTCGAGAGATTTATAGAGCTTATGACAAGAGCTGGTATTGCATCTTTGAAAATGATGTGCAGCTGGTGAGAAGTGCTGGTAATGTCCCATTGAAAGTGATGTACAGCTGATCAGAAAGTTTGGCACTGTCTCATTGAATGCGCTGTAAATCAGCAGAGAAGTGCAGGTACTGTCCCATTGAAAGTGGTATTGAGGTAAAGGTACTGCCCCACTAAAAGTGTTGGCTGTTGTAGAGCCAGAGAACCAGGTCAGCAGAGCTGCTTTAGAGCCAGAGAACCAGGTCAGCAGATCTGCTTTAAAGCCAGAGCACCAGGTGAGCAGAGCTGCTCTAGAGCCAGAGAACTGGGTCAGCAGAGCCATTGTAGAGCCAGAGAACCAGGTCAGCAGAGATGCTCTAGAGCCAGAGAACCAGGTCAGCAGAGCTGCTGTAGAGCCAGAGAACCAGGTCAGCAGAGCTGCTGTAGAGCCAAAGAACCAGGTCATCAGAGCCGTTGCAGAGCCATAGAACCAGGTAAGCAGAGCCATTGTAGAGCCAGAGAACCAGGTCAGCAGAGCCATTGTAGAGCCAGAGAACCAGGTCAGCAGAGCTGCTGCAGAGCCAGAGAACCAGGTCAGCAGAGCCGCTCTAGAGCCAGAGAACCAGGTCAGCAGAGCTGCTCTAGAGCCAGAGAACCAGGTCAGCAGAGCTTCTGTAGAGCCAGAGAACCAGGTCAGCAGAGCTGCTGTAGAACCATAGAACCAGGTCATCAGAGCTGTTGCAGAGCCATAGAACCAGGTAAGAAGAGCCATTGTAGAGCCAGAGAAACAGGTCAGCAGAGCCATTGTAGAGCCAGAGAACCAGGTCAGCAGAGCTGCTGCAGAGCCAGAGAACCAGGTCAGCAGAGCCGCTCTAGAGCCAGAGAACCAGGTCAGCAGAGCCGCTCTAGAGCCAGAGAACCAGGCCAGCAGAGCCGCTCTAGAACCAGAGAACCAGGTCAGCAAGCTGCTGTAGAGCCCGAGAACCAAGTCAGCAGAGCCGTTGTAGATCCAGAGAACCAGGACAGCAGAGCTGTTGTAAAGCCTGAGAACCAGGTCAGCAGAGATGCTCTAGAGCCAGAGAACCAGGTCAGCAGAGCTGCTCTAGAACCAGAGAACCAGATCAGCAAAGCTGCTCTAGAGCCGGAGAACCAGGTCAGCAGAGCTGCTCTAGAGCCAGAGAACCAGGTCAGCAGAGCTGCTCTAGAGCCAGAGAACCAGGTCAGCAGAGCTGATGTAGAGCCAGAGAACCAGGTCAGCAGAGCTGCTGTAGAGCCAGAGAACCAGGTCAGCAGAGCCGCTGTAAAGCCAGAGAACCAGGTCAGCAGTCCTGCTGTAGAGCCAGAGAAGCAGGTCAGCAGAGCCGTTGTAGAGCCAGAGAACCAGGTCAGCAGTCCTGCTGTAGAGCCAGAGAAGCAGGTCAGCAGAGCTGTTGTAGAGCCTGAGACCCAGGTCAGCAGAGCCGTTGTAGAGCCTGAGACCCAGGTCAGCAGAGCTGCTGTAGAGCCAGAGAACCAGGTCAGCAGAGCCCCTCTAGAGCCAGAGAACCAGGTCAGCAGAGCTGCTGTAGAGCCATAGAACAGCAGAGCCCTTGTAGAACCAGAGAACCAGGTCAGCAGAGCCGTTGTAGAGCCAGAGAACCAGGTCAACAGAGCCGCTGTAGAGCCAGAGAACCAGGTCAGCAAGCCGCTGTAGAAGTGCTAGTTCATAGACATTGAAAGTGGTGTTGAGGTGCTGAGAAGTGCTGGTACTGTCCCTCTGAAAGTGCTCTACAGTTTATGACAAGTGCTGGTACTGTCCCTTCGAGAGATTTATAGAGCTTATAACAAGAGCTGGTATTGCATCTTTGAAAATGATGTGCAGCTGGTGAGAAGTGCTGGTAATGTCCCATTGAAAGTGATGTACAGCTGATCAGAAAGTTTGGTACTGTCTCATTGAATGCACTGTAAATCTGCAGAGCAGTGCAGGTACTGTCCCATTGAAAGTGGTATTGAGGTAAAGAGAAGTTCTGGTACTGCCCCACTAAAAGTGTTGGCTGTTGTAGAGCCAGAGAACCAGGTCAGCTGAGCTGCTGTAGAGCCAGAGAACCAGGTCAGCAGATCTGCTGTAAAGTCAGAGCACCAGGTGAGCAGAGCCACTCTAGAGCCAGAGAACTGGGTCAGCAGAGCCGTTGTAGAGCCAGAGAACCAGGTCAGCAGAGCTGCTCTAGAGCCAGAGAACCAGGTCAGCAGAGCTGCTAAAGAGCCAGAGAACCAGGTCAGCAGTGGCGCTCTAGACCCAGAGAACCAGGTCAGCAGAGCTGCTGTAGAGCCAGAAAACCAGGTCAGCAGAGGTGTTGTAGAGCCAGAGAACCAGGTCAGCAAGCTGCTGTAGAGCCAGAGAACCAGGTCAGCAGAGCTGCTGTAGAGCCTTAGAACCAGGTCAGCAGAGCTGCTGTAGAGCCAGAGAACCAGGTCAGCAGAACTGCTATAGAGCCAGAGAAGCAGGTCATCAAGCTGCTGTAGAGCCAGAGAAGCAGGTCACCAAGCTGCTGTAGAGCCAGTGACCAGGTCAGCAGAGCTGCTGTAGAGCCAGAGAACCAGGTCAGCAGAGCTGCTCTAGAGCCAGAGAACCAGGTCAGCAGAGCTGCTGTAGAGCCATAGAACCAGGTCATCAGAGCCATTGTAGAGCCATAGAATCAGGTCAGCAGAGCCATTGTAGAGCCAGAGAACCAGGTCAGCAAAGCTGTTGTAGAGCCTGAGACCCAGGTCAGCAGAGCTGCTGTAGAGCCAGAGAACCAGATCAGCAGAGCCGCTCTAGAGCCAGAGAACCAGGTCAGCAGAGCTGCTGTAGAGCCATAGAATCAGGTCAGCAGAGCCGTTGTAGAGCCATAGAACCAGGTCAGCAGAGCTGCTGTAGAGCCATAGAACCAGGTCAGCAGACACGCTCTAGAGCCAGAGAACCAGTTCAGCAGAGCCGCTCTAGAGCCTGAGAACCGGGTCAGTAGAGCCGCTCTAGAGCCAGAGAACCAGGTCAGCAGAGCCACTCTAGAGCCAGAGAACCAGGTCAGCAGAGCCGCTCTAGAGCCTGAGAACCAGGTCAGCAGAGCTGTTGTAGAGCCAGAGAACCAGATCAGCAGAGCTGTTGTAGAGCCAGAGAACCAGGCCAGCAGAGCAGCTCTAGAGCCAGAGAACCAGGTCAGCAGAGCCGCTCTAGAGCCAGAGAACCGGTACAGCAGAGCTGTTGTAAAGCCTGAGAACCAGGTCAGCAGAGCTGCTCTAGAGCCAGAGAACCGGGTCAGCAGAGCCGCTCTAGAGCCAGAGAACCAGGTCAGCAGAGCCGCTCTAGAGCCAGAGAACCAGGTCAGCAGAGCCGCTCTAGAGCCAGAGAACCAGGTCAGCAGAGCCGCTCTAGAGCCTGAGAACCAGGTCAGCAGAGCTGTTGTAGAGCCAGAGAACCAGATCAGCAGAGCTGTTGTAGAGCCAGAGAATCAGGCCAGCAGAGCAGCTCTAGAGCCAGAGAACCAGCTCAGCAGAGCCACTCTAGAGCCAGAGAACCGGGACAGCAGAGCTGTTGTAAAGCCTGAGAACCAGGTCAGCAGAGCTGCTGTAGAGACAGAAAACCAGGTCAGCAGAGCTGCTCTAGAGCCAGAGAACCAGGTCAGCAGAGCTGCTGTAGAGCCAGAGAACCAGGTCAGCAGAGCTGCTATAGAGCCAGAGAACCAGAGAAGCAGGTCAGCAGAGCTGTTGTAGAGCCTGAGACCCAGGTCAGAACAGGTGCTGCAGGGACTGGAGAGGTGCAAACGTAATCAGACACAGAAGAGGTGCAATGATGCAATGTAATATGGCACATTCTGTCGCAATAATTTGCTATTTTGTCATTTTACAACACAGTAGTACTGTCTGGGCAAACATTTATCCTCATTAGCAGCACTCTAACACCCGAATACAGCCATCCGCAACGAAATGGTGACAGTTAATTTTTGCACAGCGTCTGTCCCCCCGGGGGACCACAGCTGATGCTTTTTAAAGCCTCTTTTGATCCATCTGAGCTAGAATCAATGTTTGCAACTGATACAGAAGATCTGAATCATGCGGCAAGTGTGGAAAATATGTAAATACTCCGAGAACACGGCGGCCACAATATTGCGTTATTCCAGTGGTCCTGCCCTATGAGCAAAGACTTGTAGTGTAATGTCCTTGATTTACTGACTGTGTTGTAAATCCATGGAACTGTCCCCCAGAAGAATATTTAGGCAAAAATAACCTTGAAGTACTGATTCTGTGGTACTGATAAAGTAAGGGTAAAAGTGGAGGCCATGCAAGGTCACTGAAGTCAGGAAGGAATGGGCAGTTCTGGACAGCATTGTCATTCTCCAGGTAGGAATTCCCATGCAGGGCAGGGCCAAGTAGCTGGGATGAAACAAGCATTTGCAATGTAATAGGTCTCTCATTTACGCTGAAGTTGAAGCTATTGGCATTGTAAATGACAATGTCTTTTATTTATGTTTTAAAAACCAAAACATAAATAAAAGGCATTGTCATTTACAATGCCAATAGCTCAAACTTGCGTAAATGCGAGACCTATTGCATTGCAAATGCTTGTTTGATTAAGCATGGTTTATGGCTACAAATGCAAGAGTAAAGGACATCTAACTTGGTAGTAAGTCACACTCACAGAAAATCCCATCTGTAGTTACTTTTGTTGGTTGCTGCATTTGCTGCCACACATATAATTCACCTGACGGCTCACTCATTTTTTAACTGCAGATATTTACTTCAGATGTTAGCTCAGTAACCTTTTGTCTCAGGGTATTTAGACCCAGATGTTTCTTGTTTTTATCACATCTTATTTGGCACCGTTTCTAAGTTAACCTGTCCAATTCTATGTAAGGTAGCAAAAGTACTAATCGAAAACAGTGAAGAGGTAATTTGCAAGGATGTGCAGAACTCTTGCCTCATTACTTTTCACAAAGCGAGATTCTCTTTGCAAATCCTTGCCAATGGCTGTGAATGCAGCGAAAGAGGTTGGCAAGGGACAGCAGACATCTGTCTAGGCAGACCCTTTCACAATGTGTCAGCATTAAAATCCCTTTTCCTTGTAGCGGTAGGGTTAACAATGGTTAACGTTGGAACTGGCCCTTTTGCAGGTTTATCCCCAAACATTTGCTTTTTCCTTCTGTTGTTTTTGTTGACTGTAGGACTCTGGGCACTTTACCACTGCTAATCAATGCTAAAGTGCATATGCTTTCTGTGTAAATTTTGATTCTGATTGGTTATTCATGATTGGCATATTTGATTTAATAGTAAGTCCCTAGTAAAGTGCACTGTGTGTGCCCAGGGCCTGTAAATCAAATGCTACTAGTGGACCTGCAGCACTGGTTGTGCCACCCACATGAGTAGCCCTGTAAACTTGTCTTAGGCCTGCCAGTGCAGTGTCTGTGAATGCAGTTTAAAATTGCCATGTTGACCTGGCAAGTGCACCCACTTGCTAGGCCCTTATATTACCTTTTACTAGATGCAAGGCACCCCTTAGGTAGGCCCAATGTATCCCCATGGGCATGGTACAGTGTATGTGAAAGGTAGGACATGTACTGGTGTGTTTTACATGTCCAGATAGTAAAATACTGCCAAATCCGTTTTTTTCACTATTGCAAGGCCTAGCTCTCTCGTAGGTTATCATTGAAGCTGCCTTTTAACATTTTAGAAGTGTAACTTTCAATTGAGAATGACTAGAGATTTAGGGGCTGACTCCGATCTCGGCCGGTAGGGCTCCGAATCGGATTCGGCATAACCGGATCCGATTCGGAGCCCTATTTCCCGACCGATTCGTACGCGCGTCCGGACGAGCGAGTACGATGCGACTCGCCGACCGACTCGTTCGGGCGTCCCAACCGCTCCGACCGACTCGTTCCCGGGTCTAACCGCACCGACCGACTCGCTCGGACACGACTCGCACCGCGCAATGGAGACGTTCCCCGGCCGGGTAAGTACGATGCGTGCCGCGAGCAGTCCGACCGACACGCGCCGTCCGGCTCGAAAGAGCAGTCGGAGCCGTACTTCGGGGTCCGTGTCGGACCTCGCTGTACGCGTAGCCAGCGCGAGTCGCACACAGGGGGACCCATGGGTCCCCCCTACCTGTGCGTGTATGGCGCGAGTCGCTTCTCCGCGTACCCGCTGTAGGGGACGCCCTTGTTCGCCTCGCACCCATTGAGGCAATGGGAGCCCGCGTACGCGTTGTACGACCGGCTCCCATTGACTTCAATGGGAGTCTGACCGACTCGAGTACGACAGCATACGGACGCATCGTACTCGTTCGGTCGGGCTGCATGGGTCCGATTCGGTCGGAAATCCCTCCGGGTCCGGCTCGGTCGGAGAGATTTCCGGCCCGAATCGGAATTGGCCCCCTAGAGTTTGGGCTCCCTGAGCTCAGGATTTAAAAATACATCTTTTAGTGAAGGTGTTTTTTAAACTGTGTGGTTGAAAATGCCACTTTTATAAAGTGTCAACACAAAGGAGTTAGGCCCAAGTGTACAAAGTGCAGGTAGGGCCATATAATATATACCATATAAGGGCATATATATATATATTATATATAAAGTATAAGGGACAGTCTTAATATATTATATATAAAGGGTCTGCCTAGGAATTAATAATACATGAAATACTGTCATTAATGACAACCAACAATACAACATCACCACATAATGTACAACAAATACACAAAAAGCAAAAGATATTGTGCAATCAAAATAATAAATCAAATGATTAGCATGTGTAATCAAATAATGAATGAAATGATTAACATAGCTTATAATCACAAAGGGAACGAAACATAGTGTCCATAACAGGGGAAAACAATTTTAAAACCCTCCGTATGGCATGATAATTGAATCTCAGTTCCTCAATGTCAGAAAAATGCCTTTTTGATTATGTGATTATAAGCTATGTTAATCATTTGATTCATTATTTGATTACTCATGCTAATCATTTGATTTATTATTTTGATTGCACAATATCTTTTGCTTTTTGTGTATTTGTGTATTTTATGATTGAGTCTTTGTTACTTTTTTGTATAGAAGGTTGTTAATATTTTTGTGTGTCTTCTTTGTTTGCAACTGAATGAATATTTGAAAAAACAAAATGAATTTTGATAAGTAAAAACTTGGTCAAATAAAATAATTATCTTTGACCTCCACGGTAAATCATAAGTGCATTTAATGATACAAGGTCCAGGTAAAACCCCCTTTTTTTCCTACTTTTATAAAGTGGGCATTTTCTTGTTTAAATATCCTGTGCCTCTGCCTAGCTGTAGAATTAACGTTTGGTTTAGACTGGCAGGAGCCTGTGTGTGCATTCACTCCAGACAGTCACACAAAGGGAGTTGAGGTGTGCCCTGCACATGCTGATGGCCAATCACCTGGTTGATGGGCCTTTCTGAGCTAGAGTGGTGGGAGGGGCTGTCACCTGCACTTGAATAGTTTGGACTCCACAGACTCCTGATGAATAGGCCTGATATAAACAGTTCTACCAGGGCCCAGTTTGTATTCCAGTCGGGCCATGTTTCCCACTCCCTCAAGTTTGTGATGGCCATGCAACTGCCCTGCAGAAGCAGTGCTCCCTATCCCCAGGGTTGTACCTGTGTTTCTATATGTTCTAACCATCCATGCCTGGCTTCTTGCCCACACTCTCCCTCCCACATTCTCTGATACTAGTCTGTCTTGTGCTGCAGCTGCTTAACTCCATCTCTGTGACTCTTCTGCTCACATGCCTCAAAATCTTTCACTTGCCATCATGAATGCCGGTAACATTTATGATGAGATCTATGAGAGGAAATTATTTTAATTAGGTTTGTGTGTAAGGAATGACATAATTTTTGTTGTGGTCCCCAGAATTTGTCTGTCTGATTATCCTGGCTCTTTAATTCTGTGCCCTATACTACAGCTAAACAACAGTAAAGTGTCTGTAAAGTGCCTGTGCTTCCCCCCAAAACATGTGCTGTGCAGTTGAAACTCCCTGTTTGGCCTATTTAACTTCCCTATTGGCTCCATAGCATAGAAGGTTAACTGTGGGCTGCAGTGTGTATTTACACCACCTACATATGTTTGCCATGAGTGCTGGATCGAAGGCATTGCCCTGGCCATGAAGGAAAACCTATGTTTCATATTATTATGACACCCTTAAAGTGTATTTTGTAAGCAACCAATGCAGGCTGCCTTATATATTAAAAGTGGAACATTGTATGTTTAAAAGGTCTGCCCTCATAGTGATTGAAAGCCTAAAAGCTATTTCACTGTTTAGATCCAGCTACACTTTTCATTGCACAGGCCTAGCTGTGATGAACCCCCTTAGCTGCTGAGACTTTTCACACCTCACCGCTCAGCCCTTTTTTTGATACTTGTAGCAATCACACTTTACTCTTCACTACTTTTTCAAATCAAATTTAAATCATTTTCCCCATATGTTTGGTACCCACAGCTGGTGGGTAAAATATAGCAACATTTTATTGTTTTTTTAACAAAAAATGAAAAAGTCCTGTGCAAGAAAGCTTCTAAAAACACCATCAACAAAAGGTTTACTGTGCTACCATCACCATCTAACCACATTTCAGGAACAACCAGAGTTGTAAAAAACATTTTTACCATAGTTCATGCATTTTACAGAGTGGCAGTCCATTTTTCCTATTTTTGTGCTTTCAACCTATGTAAGGTTTTTGGTATACACCAGCATGAAACCTATGGATGAACCTAGAAAACTTTATATTTCTGGAGACCAGACAAAAATTTGAACTCAGCAACAGATCATTTTTGTAAATCACCTATTGTCATAGGCCTTTTCAGATAGCCACGGAGCGAGCAGGATCTTCTGGGCCCAACCATGGGTGGTGAGGCCTTTTACTCCTGATGTCCCAGTGATTGATCTACTATGGGTCCTGAGTAACTGGGCCAACAAGCCCTTTCTGCACCTGTGTCTTGAATCAAGCAGTCCAATGCTCTGTGAGGGGAGGTAGATGAGAAGTATACACAGGTGCAAAAATCAAAGTACAAACAGTTACTGCGATAAGGGGCTGTCCAGTCAAATAGTTGCTTTTATGAAAAAAAGTAGTATTACATTATAAGCACACAAAGCATAGAGTCAATACTCTAAAGAACAACAGTCTCTTAAGGTTGGCGCTCTGGCGTAATCCTGGGCAATATCCAAGAGTCCTACAGTCCCTGTCTAGTGAGGCTAGTTAGTCTCTGATCAGTCTTGGATGCTGCCCACATCCACATGACACCATCTAAGTTTGGCCTTCAGAGTCAAGTACAACCGAAGTTCATGTACAGTCCCCAACAGGCCCGCTGACCTCAAATAGTCTTACCCAACACAATGGTAGCTGGCAAATGAGTAGCAAAATGAATAGAGAAATAGACAGCATCCCCGATATCATCAGAAAGTCTTGTAGCTCACCCCAACGTCACGGGATGATAAGGGAAATCTTTTCATAGACTATCATTAGAAGTGCAGATTCAGCATGGTGTGAGCAAATGAATTACATTCTTAACAAACCAAAGCACAGTTTTATAAAACATCATAATGCTTTTGCACCTTAGCACTATCTCCCACTACATGAATATTGATTCTGCCACTCTATGCTAATGTCATCCGGAGATGGCAGGACAAACTAGTTACATGAACAACAGCAAACTATTATGGATGAATTAGGTACAGTGAGCTAGAGGAATGTCCTTGAGAAAAAAAAACATTACTGTGAAAATGATGGAGAGGTTTAATCTAGAACATCAAGAACAACATCAATGGAAATTGGAAATAAACAAACATGACTGCTTGAAAGCGTGCTGCAGAAATAATAATAATAACGGTGTACATGCAGAATGAGACAACCATTTTGAATGAGTTGGCTTTTAGGCCTAAATTGAGTCCTAGTTATCAAGAGTCAGGAAAACACACTTTTACATGTCATAGGAATGTTGTTTCTAGAGCAATAGAATCATGTCAGTGTGCACATACAAAAATATAAAATGCTCAAAAGCTCTAACAATGGGCCACCCAAATCATCTACCTCTCCTTTCAACCATCATGCATGAGTAGAGGAGCCATAGCGGAGGCATAGAAAACAAGACCGAACCTGCCTCAGCCCTCTGTCCCTTCATACATCTGGGGCACATTTTTAAGAACTCATGCAACAAAGCACAGTAACCATAGCTGCTCCGCTGAGTTGCGTGAAAGGGAGAGAGCAGCACACCACCATAGCTACAAAGATATGGCACTGTTGCTCTCTCCCCTGGTTTTGCCACACGTTAGCCTACCTTGTGCCCTTGCAGGCACCATAGTGCAAGGTTCTGTGAGTGATGCTTAGCAGAGGTTTTGTACTGGAACTGCATCCTTCCAGTGAAAAATAATATGTTTAAATGTAACTTAGAATTTTTTTTAACTTAGTGTAGAATACATTACTGCACACATACAAAGTTAGAAATGTTTTGAGAAAAGAAAACTTTTCTAAAACATGGGGTTGTGGTCACGATGCCAAAACAACATGGGGCCTGACTTGTAGGTTCCCGCTGGTACCCCTGATTTGTGGAGCCCATCTGTTGCTCCAGGGGGCCATGTCCTGCACCCACGATGCAGGACTGTAAGGAGAGGCAGCTGGTGAGATGGTCCCGGGAGCCCTAAAAGATCGGGCCACAGTAGGAGCCCAGAATCTACTCAGGGGTGCTGAGGTTTGCATCTGGGTCCGCTGCCATGTTTCTCCAGCCGGCCAAGGGTCCTAATGATCATTGAAACAGCACGAATCACTGACAAAATATCGACCTCACAAATATCGAGGTACAAAAATATTGTGACAAAAATATCGAAGTCAAGAATATCGACATCCTATCTACATCATGGTAAGTACAAAAATATCGAAAAAAAATATTGATGTCAAAAATATCGTTGTAAAAAATATCGTTTTTTTAAAATGTTAAAAAAATTATGTAAAATAAAGTAAATAATACATATAATTAAAAGAAACATAGTTAAAAATATTTTAAAATGTTTAAAAATAAAAACTGATACATATAATGTTAAAATAAATTAAACATATACATATAAAATATTATATATATATACTTACTTAATAATATTCATAAATATTTATTTTAATAACTTATAAATTGTTAAACATAGTTTATAAATTATAAATACAGACATACACATACAAAAATAATATTATTAAAATTTTAAAAATATATTTAACAAATTAAAAAAATTACAATATTTTTAATTTTTGTAAAATAAATTATACACAACATTAAATAGAACAATACAGAAATATATTGGATAGCGGAGGAAAAAAAATTACTATTCCCACTCCAAAGAGTGCAACAGTAGGGAAAGTGTTGGATAGCGTTGGGGTAAAAATTGCTATTCCCACTCCAGAGAGTGTAACAGTAGGGAAAGTGTTGGATAGCGTAGGGGTAAAAATTACTATTCCCACTCCAGAGAGTGCAACAGTAGGGAAAGTGTTGGATAGCGAAAGGATTAAAATTACTATTCCCACTCCAGTGAGTGCAACAGTAGGGAAAGTGTTGGATAGCGTAAGGGTAAACATTACTATTCCCACTCCAGTGAGTGCAACAGTAGGGAAAGTGTTGGATATCGTAGGGGTAAAATTACTATTCCCACTCCAGAGAGTGCAACAGTAGGGAAAGTGTTGGATAGCGAAAGGGTTAAAATTACTATTCCCACTCCAGTAAGTGCAACAGTAGGGAAAGTGTTGGATAGCGTAGGGGTAAAAATTACTATTCCCACTCCAGTGAGTGCAACAGTAGGGAAAGTGTTGGATAGCGTAGAGGTAAAAATTACTATTCCCACTCCAGAGAGTGCAACAGTAGGGAAAGTGTTGGATAGCGTAGGGATTATAATTGCTATTCTAACTCCAGAAAGGTCAACAGTAGAGAAAGTGTTGGATAGAGTAGGGTAAAAATTACTATTCCAACTCCAAAGAGTGCAACAGTAGGGAAAGTGTTGGATAGCGTAGGAGTAAAAATTACTATTCCCACTCCAGAGAGTGCAACAGTAGGCAAAGTGTTGGATAACGTAGGGGTAAAAATTACTATTCCAACGGATTACCAGGGGGAGTGGAGGCTGGTAAGTACAAACAAATGTATACCAGCACACCGCTATGTACTCACATGCACTACCACCATGCCATAGCTCCGAGGGACAAACACCCCCATGTCCAGTACACAATACACAACACATCACTCACACATGCAACAGGCACCACCACACACACAGCCCAAACATATCAACTAACAGAACCATGGGGGCATGTGTACACCCAGCCAGCCACGTAACTACCAACAGGTCCCCTAGTACTCCAGAAGTGCCACAACGAGCACCCCCACACCCATGTGGCAGCCGTAGCTGCACCAACCGACAAGTAACAGGTAAGTAGCCGCAACACAAAGGCAGTGGGTGGGAGGGGGACAGCTGAAGTACAACACCCACCAGGCCCCTAGTCCTACAGCACAGCAAGGAGGAGCACAGCCCACAGCCCACACCCACGTAGCAGCCACTGCAGTGCACACCGGCAGCCGACAGGTAGACATCCCGCCCCAGGACAAACGGTGTCAGTGGGTGTCCAGCCATCACCACGACCCATAACACCGCCCCCACCCCCACAGACCTGCAACATGGAGCACCCACCCGCCCATAACCATGTTGCATCCAGTCCAGTGCACGCTCAAAAACAACCTGCAGGTGGGAAACTGGACAGGGCGGGGTGACTGGAGGCATGAGGACTGAATTACGACTAACACATGGGACATGTCAAGTAGCAGAGGAACACGCAGCACTGCTCCCTGCCACAACCATGTGAACAATGTGCACACGGACATGAACCACAGAGTCACACCCCACAGGACCCATCACAGACACAGCAACACCCAAGGAGCCACGTCTGCATGCACAAGTCACACTGATTACAGAACCACACGACAGGCACAGTGCAACCCATCACACACAACTGCAACACCATCGAAGTCCTGTCCATGTAGCCCCAACTGCCTGTCAACCACACATCCCACAACTACGCCCATGTAAGACATACCACACTAGACGCAACAGCGTGGAACAACATAAATGCACACGAACACCACTGGACCCATCAAACACACAGACACACAATGCACATACAACATACCATCCATCTCATCCGTCAGCCCCAGACACATGAAAGGTATGTCATCCGAACAGCTGGTCCACATACAGTAGTCACGCAAAGAAACATGCCCATGACAAATCATGTGCCAGAAGTGAATGAAGCGCACGTCACACTGTGAGCAACAACACACATAACATGGGCCACACACCCTCGAGCACTGCAGTGATGCGCATGGCACAGGGCAGCACGCACATCAAGGAATTGGACCATCTGCAATACGTCAGTGTGGCACACAACCATCACTCACTCATAACAATGCGTCCAATTACATGGCCAGAAATCACAACAGACAGCAAATATGCAGGGTATGTCAGACATACACACACCTCAGACCATGCACTGTCATGTTGCCACAACACATGTCACGTTCTGCACCCATGGCACACAGTATGTACCCCAAAAGCATAGTTCATCTCAAATGCGTTTCAGGGGCTGACCCCCATTTTGCCATCTGCGTTTTGAAGCGTTACATTTGAACCCCAAGAGCATAGTACAAACCAACCTCCACGATTGGTCTGGAGTCCGCATACACCAGAGCCACAAAAGCAGGAGCACAGCAACACACCCATCGGCATTGCCAATCCGTCCCATGCCACATGTCCACAGCACACAGTCCCATTGGCATGCCCACACAACAACAAATAGCACAGCCACACACACGGCTCCGGGAAACCTGTGCACGACTGTGCACGAACTGTGGATGTCAGACAACCTATACATACTTTGTCATGTGCAACACAATAACATATCTCATTCCCCCACAGGTGACGAACTGCTGGATGCTGGAGATGGATACAGCAGCCAGCACAGCCAGCCTGCAAGCCCCCAACAAGGACTCACGGATGTGGAGGATCTGTCCTCCTATTCGGACACGGACCACCCAGCAGGCCCATCTGGTGTGGCAGGGCCCAACCGCACCCCAGGCACCCTCCCACCCACCAACCCATCATCCAGGGCTGATGACCACTCACAGCCCCCTGCTGCCACTGTCGTAGCGGCCACTACCACTGTTGTGGCGGCCACTCCCACGGTCGTTGCGGCCACTCCCACTGCCGCAATCACCACCACGTCATCACTGGCCCCAGCCCCAGCGCAAGTGGTGGTCCGGCCGACTGGGTCCACCCTGGGAGCCACAGCGAGGACCGTGGTGAGCAATGTGGCTAGTGGGCAGGTCGGTGGCAGCAGTACTGGTAGGAGGAGCAGGGCCAGGCCAACGCCAACTGTGCCTGGGAGCCAAGCCCTGCCGCCAATCGACAGAGTCCTTGGGGCCTATGAGGAGGCCCAAGGCGAATGGGCCAGGTCGGCAAGCGACACGCGGTGTTGAGGTCCATGGACGCCCACATGGCCCAAATCGCGGACCTCATGGGCCAGCTGGTGGTGGGGGGGAGGGCACAAGCAAGGCCAGCAACACCACCTCCGCCACCACCTGCTGTGGCGTAGGTTCGTGCAGCATCGCGTTCCCCTGCGTCCACAGCGAGTGAGCACTCCTCAACCACCACCAGCGGAACATGAACACCCCCCCCTACCAAACGTGGAAGGGGCCGTCCGAAGAGGAAACAGGTGTCCAGAGAGGACTTCGCCCGCACCAAACGCCAGTGAGTCAGCCAGCCACCTTGACCACCTACTGCATTGACTTGGAATACGATCCTAGCCCACACTGCCATGTGAATGGCATGTGTCTGTTGGACTGTGGACATAGAACTCCATGGGTACACCTTGACCATCACGCAGCCATGACCGTCAACTCATTGTCACAGCATGCACCACATTTGTCATCACCTTGCACACAATCACATGTCACCGCTGTTAATAAATACACCTTGATCACAATCGGCTTAATGTGTCCTGGGTTTATTCCAAGATGTGCAATCGCCACCATGAGCAGAATAGCATCTGCTGTGTGGCATGTCGATGGGACAGGAGAGGCTGCAGGGACCTAGGGTGAAAAACAGAACAAGAGTACATTCAATGAGTGTGTCACACACTCATCACACAGTACTTGTCACCAACTACAAGCAATGCACACACATCTCAGAGAGCAACAGGGCACAATGCTACAGCCACTGACAGTGGCATACCAACCTGGACATGGACCATTGACACACAGCACTCAGTGAACAAAAGGCCCCAGTAACAGAGCACACATACACCTGCACAACTACAGCTACATCAGCCGTCGTACATGGTCACTCACCGTCAAGTGAAGTTGCGGGCGATGAGCTGCTGACGCACATTCACAGCTTCATCCTCTCCACTGTTCTCTTCACTGGAGCTGTCCAGGTGTGCAGGCTGGGGCCCTGGTTGATCTCCGTCATCCACAATTAGGGGGATCTGCTTTCGAATGGCCAGATTGTGCAGCATGCAGCAAGCCACCACTATCTGGCACACCTTCTGTGGGGAGTACGCCAGCGCACTCTCGGTGCGGTCCAGGCATCTGAACCTGGACTTGAGGAGGCCAAAGGTACGCTCGACCACACGTCTGGTCCTCCCATGTGCCTCATTGTAGCGGTCATCTGCTGGGGTCCGAGGATTTCGTAATGGACTGAGCAGCCAGGGCCCATTCGGGTAAGCCGAGTCACCTGGGCGTGGGGGACACAGAGAACCGTTGCAATTCAAACAGGACAGTAGACAGCATCCTTAAGCCAGCACGCTACACAACTCCACATACTCACCGACAATCCAGCCACGGTCCTGTTGCAGATTGGTCATCAGTCGTGGTAATATGCTGTTTCGCATGATGTGCGCGTCATGGGCCGAGCCTGGGAACTTTGCACACACGTGGGAGATGACCATGTCCGCAAGGCACACCACTTGCACATTCAGGGAGTGCGTGTGCTTCCGGTTGCGGAAGAGCTGCTCAGTGGCCTGTGGTGGGACAAGGCCAACATGGGTGCAGTCAATGGCACCAACGACGTGTGGGATCCGTCCAAGGGCATAGAATGCACCCTTCACTGCCGCCAACTCACGTGCCCTGGGGAATCGGATGTACCTGTTCCTGTACAGCATCATGGCTGCCAGTACATCCCTCAGCACCATGCTGAACATGGGCTGGGACATCCCACCTCCACTGCCCACTGTGTGCTGGAATGACCCAGTGGCGAAAAAATGCAGTGCAGCCATCACCTTAGCCGTGGGGGTTAATGCTGTCGGATACACCCTGCGAGGACGGAGGTGGGGTTCCAACATGGCACATAGTCGATGCAGGGTTGGTCGGTCCAGACGAAATTTCCGGATGACCTCAGAATCCTCCATGTCCGCCAACAATTGGTAAGGGCGGTAAATGTTTGGTCTCCGCCTAGGAAAGATGGGAGTGGACACATGTCAAAGCAACACGCCACATGGCATTTTCACATACACATAACTGATATGACAGAGCAAGAACATGAGTCACAGAACAGCTGTCATGCAGGGACAGCACAGCCACAATACACTTACACAGGTCTCCCACCAATAGCAATGAGCAGTGACACAAACCATTGCTATGTGCATGCACATGGGGATCCAGGCCTCAATGACCTGTGAGGCGTGCTGATGGGGACTGACTGCATATTCGGCAAGCGGCAACACCACGGCAACATGACTGGCTGCTGTGCATCACACTGCTTCCGAGGCTGGATGAGTATGGCACACACCAACGACGATGTGGGCACAGGCTGAGCGGCCAAGACAAGTGGGACCTGTGGCACGAGGGGATATGAGACAGTCATTGATGTCACCACTGCACCCTATGTGCAGCACTGTACGGATCACACCTCCAGAAGCATTGTCAGGTGTACACATTGACAGCCCCATGCCAACACGGCTGTGTGCTTGCAAATACACATCACATGTGACACGTAACCTTGCACGTGCCAAGTGGCAGATGTACATAGTGAGAGATGACATGCGGGTGCATATGCGTATACCATGCACCCATGCCAATGTGCAGATGATGACATGCTAACAGACATGTGGGGGCCGGCCACTGGCCGTCCCTGCCTATGCACACGGCATGTTGTGGCCCCGTCCATTGTGCACCTGCACCCATGCGCACATCATGGCAACACCTGAAGATGCAGTGCGCACATCATACTGTGTGGTGCACATGGCATCAGCGGACTGTCACCAACATGGGCCAGGCCATTACGGCCAACTCCGATGACCCTCGCAGTTGCACCCTGCATGTTCCACTATGGAGGTAGGCGTCCCGGGCCAGCTGGGTGCAGGCCAACGTCTGCAATTGCCAATGCAGGTCTCAGTGCACTTGTTGCTCGTGTGAATGTCAGGCTGGGCCATGCTGCCCTCTCAGTCCCAGCAAGCCTGGCCTGCACATTGACTGCACAATGCCAGTAGGTGACAGCACCGACTGCCTAGTGGGTTGCATGTGTCTCCTGTTCAGGACCCTCCAGATGGGCGCTAACTCAGTACTGACTATTGGACACACCATGTCTCGTGATAGGGATGTGTGTGTGGGATGGTGGCACTGAATGTGACCTCCTTTGTGTGGTGGGCCATGCACAGGGCGAGTACGTCGATGATTGCGCAGTGTTGGTCACAGTGGGTGCACCCACACAGATGTGTTGCCCTATGTTCATTTTCTATGTCCGCATGATAATGGACTGTAGATGTGGGCAGACTACACATTGGTCGATGTGCTGTTAATTTGAATGTGCCTTCACACCAGGCACAGCTGCCCCTGCACATGTGACCCCTGCTGCACTCGCTGCTGGGTCTGTGGAGCTGATGCACCATCTGTGCGTGGGGCGGACAGCTCTCCTCACTTCCGTCATTGCGCATGTCATCAATTGGCCGCAGGTGACATGGATCATGGAGGGCCCACATGTACGCGTGGGTGGCCTCAACAAGTGTGTCCAATGGTTGTCACCCCCAGTCAGTGCTTTGAATGTGAATGATGTTGTGCTGGTGCTAATTTCAATGTGGTGGGTGGGCGGGGCTAGGTGCGGGCTTACATGCAGGACATGGGAGGGTGATCGGATTAGCGACTAGTTGCAATACACACGGGGCACGTCTTTTCCTGTCCACATCAGGGTCATTCCTTGAACTCACTGGACAGTAATACAGTCGTCTTTGTCCCTGTCCTCATGGCCTCCCTCGCTCCCCCAATATGCATTTGCAACTGTGGGGCTAGCGCATGCAGATGCAGCCCCAAGCTCGCCCGGAGAGGCCAAGGAGTGTATGTGTGGGTCCAGTTGAACGAGTGGTCTGTCTCACGGCATGATGTGTGGCGGGATGCCGTCCACCTGCGTGGTGCCCCGACTCGAGACACGGGCAACATAGACAATGCATAGCAGTCTCCGCAGTCCGGATACACCACCTGCGACACACAGATGCTGTAGCTGCCCTAGCGGCCCATGCCGCGTCCATCTGGGGCTGATGGACCCACACATTCACTCTTTTGCCTCACTGGGGCGGGCTCGGAGGTGCTTGCGCACGCGCTGGCTTCTCTGTTGCAACGGCATGTGACGTGTGTGGAGATGTAGGCAATGGGTGGGATGGTGCGAGCCACCTTCCGTGACGTCACTCCTGCTCGTGATGTGTGCGTCCCCCAATACTTCCATATGACTTGAGCCATGCTACACATTGAGGATGTTTTGCCTGCGTGATGTGTCCCGGAGGAGCGTGCAGAGTCCTCTCCCCCACCATGCTCCACTGCCATCCCGTGCCCTGGATTGCCTGTGCAGGTTGACAATGTTGGGGATACACCTGGTCGGCAGGGGCTGTGTGTGCCTTGTCAAGGGCCTGGCGGGCGCACAACAGGATCCAGCTTGTCCACAGAGGGTGGGCTGACGTGTACGCCTGATACCGCATTGTTCGTGTGCCCGGCTGCTGTGCACACACGTGTTCACATCCCCCCCGACATGTGGCCTTTGACATTGCCCAGGGTAGCGGTAATGTGCAGTTCCGGACCCCTCCCGACACATAGTCATGTCACGACTGCCGTGTACATCACACACTCTCATCATCTCACATTCGTACTTGTGAAAGGAATCAGCAGAGACAGTTTCTTTCTTCAAACCATGTATTGTGACTTATGTCCTCTGTGATGCAGTATAGTGGACACTACTGGCAGCGGTATGCATGTGGAGGATATACTGAGCATGATTACACATAGCTAAGGGTGTAGGGGTACATGTGATTAGCTGTTGCATGTGGGATGTGGGCTTCAGAGTTACATCTGCTTGGCCGTTGCTGTGCTAATGTTCATTTGCAAGTAGCTGCGGTGCTGCGGTGCTGCGGACTTTGACACAGACGGTATACATTTAACCTACCAGACCGCTTGGCATCATGGGCACAGTCCATCTCAGTTCCATGTGACAGGTGTGCTGCTGTTGTTACTCATGCACGCGTGCGTGTGAGTTGACATCAGGGCATGGGCTTACGTGCATGCAACGGCGTCCCACTTGTTGTTGCCATATGGTGGATACTGGACATGTCACAGTCACTGGGGTCGTGTTGTTGTTGTATGCACTTGTCGTCCATGCAAAGGTCCTGTTACGGGATTTTTGGGGAGGGGGAAAAGGGGTGCAGCTCTCACATACTCCAGCCGGGCGATTCCTGTCCACTGGGCGGTGCATATGTCCATGGGCGCAGGATCCATGTCATGGCATAGTTGTACGTGCAGTTCTGTCCATGTGGGTGCGATACACATATCCCATGCCACTGCCTCCCCCGATACATGCAGAGTTCCTGGATGTGATGGGGAACGGAGTGCATGTCCCGGACACATCCGATGTCATGCAGTGTCGTTGATGGTGTGGTATCAGTTGCAGGTCGTTTGGTATGGCTGTTGTGGTGGTTACTGGCCAGTCCGTGCGGAAGCTAAGCATGGGTACAGTGTCGGACATCATGGCTCAATTGGGGGATTGCGCTGGGGTCCTACGAATTGACAGGTTGTCAGGTATGCGATGGCTTCCTGCAGGGCTTCCATTTCATTGGTGGTATACATGTTTGCCAGCCAATGTAGCGGATGGTGGCTGTCACGGTGTTGTTCATAAGTTGTCCCTTGTAGGAGCATGATGGGGCATGCTGGGTGACATTCGATGTAGCTGTGATCCATGATCCGTCGTGTGGAGGTACAGTGGTCCCATTGCAGTGTGGGTCTGATGTTCGCCACATACGCCATGCCCCCATAGGCTGAACTGGCCCTGTCGTGTGCGTCCAGAGGGTGGAATAGTGGTAGCAGGTCCGCCCTTGGACATGCCGGGTTGGAGAGGCACAACTCCACAGGATGGTGGAAGGGACACCTCCGACAGTAGAAGACGGGTATGACGCAGCTGAACAATGCGATGCGGTAAGTCAGTCGGTAACTTACGTTCAGCAGGGATAGGGGTTCGCATCCCAGTAGCTGTATCAGGTTGTGTTTGTACAGCTTGACCTGTTTGGCGTAGTTGGGTAGGTGTGTTGTAGGTGCCATTTTGCTGCGGGGCGATGTGGTGGCGTGCTCCGGCTGTGTGTGCAGTCTGCAGTGTGCAGGCTCCGAGGTTGCTGTGAGATCTGTGATGGTCGTAGGGGGCAGGACTTGTGTTCTGTTAGCTTGTGCGGAGGACACGGGCCCTCATCCCACGTGCTTCTCTGAATGTTCAAGGTCAGTGGTGTGTGACTCCTTCCAGATAACTTGCATGGGAACGGCATGGGGGAGTTTTATATATTTTTTTCTTTCCCGTTCGGGTATGTTCTTAGGTGATATGCGCTATCTGCCCTGTGGTCGGTTTCCTCTGCATGCCTGTGTTGGTCTTTTTTGGGACAATGGCTGTATTCTCCGGCTTGTTTAGTCGGGATGTGGTTTCGGAGTTGGAATGGAAGGTCATTCAGTGCTGTCTGCTCTCCCGTGTGTGGGCGGCAGGCTGTGTTTCCGCTATGCGTTGGGCCTTGTGTGTGGGTGTCATTCTTGGGTCCACCTGTTGTCGGTCCCCGGGCTCTTTGGTGTTCCGTTTTGTATGTCTGGTTCATGGGTGCAGGGTGGTATGGGTGTTTCTGTGTGGTACTGGCGTACCTCTTCCCGACGGGGCCCATGTTCTACTGGGTGGTGTTGCCGCCGCTGTGTGCTTCACCATGTTTGTCACACAGGGGTGTGTCCTGATGTTGCGTGACTTCACTGACATGTGGGCGTCGGTTGTGTGACATTGGGTGTTGTCCGTGAATTGGGCATTGGGGTCATGACTGTGGCAGGCCTGTCACGTGTCATGTGCGTTCTGGGTGTGGCTGGTGTGTGTGGTGCTTGGTTGTGTCCCTGTGTTGTTTGTGTGCGACGCATACATGGCGTTATGGTTGGGCGCTGAGTTGTGCGCATGTGTGGCTGCGTCATCGCCGCTGTGCTGCGGTGCCGTGACGGGGTCGTTAGTTCCTGGTCCCAGGTGGTGTGCCCATGATAGTTGCGAGATGTTGCACTTTGCCCTGTGTTACATTTGTGGGTGCAGTGGTGGATGTTTCTTGTCCACGCATGGGTGTTGGGGGGTGCCATGTCCTCCTTTTCCGCACTTGCACTGTGTGCGCTGTTTGCGTGCCCTTGTTGTGTGTGTGCCTACCTGCGTCTCCGCGGTACGTTGCCTCCTTGGTGGTGCATCAGGTATAGCATGGGGAGGGCCTGCAGTGCTGGATTCATGCTCGGGGGGGTCGCCTCTTCGGTGTCTGTGCTCGGCGTTCGGGTTTCCGCCTCACTTTCGCGTGCGGTGTCTCTTAGCCGTGGGAGCTGTTTGTTTGCGGCATCGTAATTTGTACGCCGGGCGGTACGTGATTTCGTCTGGCGGTGTGTTTCCATTGGGCTGCGCCGCAACGTGAGCGGGCGCACTTTGATGGCGGACGGCGTCGCTGGCTTGCCGGCGGTGTTTGGCTGCCTTTTCACATCGTAATTTGGCGGGCGTGTGGGCTGTGGCATGCGGGCGGTAACTGGTGGTTTTTGCATCCGCCAGCACGGCGGTAGTGCTTCCGCCCGCCATCGTAATGGGCCCCTTAATTATAATAAATTACTTCCCACCCTATACCCCTATAAACACACAACCCACTCCTAAACTAAATTAACACAATTAATATATTTATCAATTAATTAATTAATAAAAATTAATGACCAATTAAGAATTAATAAACAATAAATTAATTATCAATACCAAAAATAAAAATGATTAATTACTTTATTATAATTAATTTACTTCCCACCCTATTCCCCGATAAACCCACAACCCACTCCAATAAAAAATGTATACAAGTAATATAATTATCAATTAATCAATTAATAAAAATTAATTACCAATTAATAATTAATTAACAGTAAATTAAATATCAACAACAATAAATAAAAATTAATAATTACTTAATTACAATTCAATTACTTCCCACTCTATTCCCCTATAAACCTATAAACGCACAACCCGCTACAGAACTAAAATGCAAAATTTAATTAAAAATAATTAATAATTTCTAAAAATTATGAATTAATTTACTATAATTAAATTACTTCCCGCGCTATTCCCCTATAAACCCACAACCCGCTACAGTACTAAAACGCAAAATGTACTTTTAAAAAAATTACTAACTTCTGAACAATTAATACATATATTTAAAAAAATAATACAAAACATAACAAAACATGTGGAACACATACATATAAAATACATACTAAAATACATAACACTAACATAAACATCGATATTTTTACTATCGATATTAATAACTTCGATATTGACAAAAACGATATTTCTTACCTTCAGGTCGATATTCTGGTCACCAATATTCTTGATGTCGATATTCTGTCCCCACGATATTTAAAACTCGATATTAATGTAGGTCGATAATTAAAAGTCGATATTTTGACTGTGCACCAAACAGCACAGGGTGTAGGAGGAGGCTGGGAACGTGCCCGCCCCCCTATATTTTTCTCTTCTTTTGGTACCTCCCCCATCTTCTATCCTGGCCTAGATTGTAGGAACTGGACTCTAAGGGGGAAAACAGACTGGACACTCTCCTGTTGTCTCATGCCCCACAAGCAAGTAAAGAGACCAGAGACCTATCGGTGTGGGACATGGGCTCCAAGTCCCACCAGGCCAATGGCCAGATAAGTATGCAATCCGAGGCATGGGGGGGCACAGATGGAGAGAGCTCCAAGGCCTCAACAGAGGCTACTGATGTTGGGGACTAGGGCCCTATCATGAAAGAAATGCTCTAGCTATCCAAGCCTCCATGTCGACCCTAGATACAAAAAGCAATACAGAGGCAGTGGACATCACACTGATTCGGGCTGACATGGGGGAAGATCGCTGACCGTGTGATGACAACATAGTCTGTCTTGAAAGACCACAACGCTACCATCAAGACCTTAGTTGTAGATATCTGTCAATTACAAGAGACCACTCAATAGCTCCACAACAGTAGCCAGTTAAACTGTTTTGATGTTTGGAATGGGGGGGCAGACACCACAGGCATATAGGGGTGGGTAGTTCCACACTCGCAGCCTGGGGTAGTAGGGAGTGGGGTAGTTCTTAGGAGGGGCCGACTCCACATGTGGGGTATACATGAGGGAGCTGGCACCGGCACTCGGGAGAACACTTACAGACTCTCTGGGACACAACAGATGTTGACACCTGATACACAATGAGGGGGACTCACAATACTCTCGTTGAACGTGAGTGGGCTGGGGCACATGCTGAAAAGGAGGGTGGTCTCTCATTTCCTATAAGTTATGTCCCAGACTTAGTTCTGCTCCAAGAGACCCACTTGGTTGTCAATAACTGCATGTTTTTGGAAAAGGCTGATACACAGTCCTGGCACACTACGGGTTCACCATGGGCTCCAGGGGGGTGGGAATACTGGTGCAAAAGTCGCTCTCACTGGTGGTTACCAACACATGGATTGACCATAGATACTGGGTGACTGGAATTGGGAGCGACTGGTGATTGCTTCATGGCCTTCAAATCATAACGCTCTAGAAGCTTTGAGACTGGGCACTCCAGGCACCACAGCTAACAACCATCATATGAAATGAAATGAAATTTGTACTTGTAAAGCACACTTATACCCCCAAAGGGGTGTCCTGGCGCTGTACGCATACCGCTGTGGAACCCTTCCTGGCTTTTCCCTGTGAAATGACCACTCCTGGGCACCCCCAAGGTGAAGCCAGGCATCCCAGCGCTGTTGGGGCCGTTGTGGAGATTAAGCAAGCTATTGCCCAGAGTTGCAGAGTGGGACCCATGATTAGAATAGGCACCGAGGCGAGAATTATCAGGTCCGAGGAAATTGAGCCCAAGACCCGCCGAGGCGGGAATTGAACCCTGGTCCCGGGCCAGATCTCTGCATCAGGGTCTGCCGCTCTAACCATTGAGCCACACTTCTCAATCTTACACTGCATGGGCACATGGATAGACTCACGCGCAAATGGCTAATGGCTACACACTTTCCTCGAGGCCATGGGACTGTAGGACATTTGGCGGGAGATGCATTCCACCGAATAATAGTTCGCTTACATTGCAGGAATAACTGGATCTATGCCAAGACTTGACTATCTTTTAGCTTCCGGGTCGCAAGGGGTAGAATGCAGAGACACTCGCTACTTACCGCAGGTATCTTAGACCCCTCTCCGATCTACACTAGACTCGGACTGAGACCCGGGGGGACAGATATTGTGGCAACTGAACCCTGGAAGCTGGGAGACTGGAACACCAGGAAAATTCTGACTTCCACCACTGAGGCGTACTTTAAGGAAAATACGGGTTCTGTGAAGTTGGATGCTGTACTATGGGAGGCCTATAAGACAGTTATCTGGGGGAACCTGATATCCCATATCGCTAGTAAACGTAAAGACAAAAACAGAGAGGCAGTTGAGCTAGAATCCTGTCTATTGACACCAGAGGTGGAGAATGCCCGCTGCCCATCCCTGGCTTCCCAAAATCACATAGCCATTCTTAGGGAGGAATACTGTAGCCTGATAAAAGACGAGGCATGGATGCAATACCACACTGAACAACTCCAACTATAAGAGGTAAGCAATAAGGCTAGGAAATTGCTGTCCTGACTGGCTTGGGGTGAAGGGGAGGCACTGGATACACCAAGTGACTAACCAAGAGGGATGGACAGTCCATACCCCGAGGATATTGCAGGCACTTTCGCGGTGCACCTCACAGCTCTTTACCACCCAGAGTCCGCACGGCCCAGGGCTGACCTACAAGAGTTTGTGAGAGACCTGCCCACTCTAAAGCTCGCTCAGGATGACTCATGGGCCTTGGACAGGGAGACCACAGCTGAAGAGATTTGGGAGGCTATCCTCCAGCTCTGGAGAGGGCAGATCCCTGTGCTGAATGGCCTTTCACTGGAATTTTTTAGATGCAAAGGGAGTCTTGTATCTGAGCCCATGTGAAAGCTGCTATATGTAGCCAAAAAAGAGGGGACTCTACCCGTTAGACTTAAGGACCCTTGACCAATGTGCCTTCTACAGGCCGTTCACGCTACTCAACTCTGAAGTTAAAATTCTTTTGAAAATTTTAGTCAATAGACTAAGTTATCAACAAACTAGTGGTCCCTGTCCAATCAGGCTTTATACCTGCATGCTCTACCTGCCACAACCTGCAGCTTCTTTTTGGCTGTATATCCAGGAGTCAGAGCCTGAGAGAGCCGGCAGTATTGCTGGCTCTAGATGTCAAAAAGGCATTTGAATCAGTCAAGTGGGACATCCTGTGGGCAGTGCTGGGCAAGATGGGATGTGGTGAATAATTTGTGTCCTGGGTACACCTGCTATACATTTGTCTGGTAGCAAGGGTTAACAGATCACTCACAGAGACATTCACTCTGGGATGAGGGAGTAGACTAGGCTGCCCACATTCCCCCGCTACTCGCCATGGCCCTGGAACCTCTTGCTTACTGGATGGGGGCAGATGCTCAAATAAGGGGCCTGCGATGGGCACCAAACTGGGAGAATAACTTCTCCCTGTATGCTGATAATGATCTACTGTACTTAGTGGACCTGATGTGCTCTGTCCCCAGGGCCCTTGAGATTCTTGATACATATGGATGGTATTCTGGGATTCGCATAAACTGGCAAACGTTGGTGCTATTCCCACTTACCAGCTGGAGGTTACCTGCCGGGTGGCCCTGCTCCCTGTAATGTTCTAGAGACGGCTTCCAGTACCTGGGGGTTCATATCACAGGCGATACAGATGACCTCCTGAAGAGAATCTTAGGGCTGGTCCTAGAGGAATATAAAAAAAGACACAGGACACTGGTGAACACTCCCTTTATCGCTCATGGGTAAGGCTGCTTTACCTACTTCAGAATACACTTTTTAGGATCTCTGAGGATTTTTTCGAGAGCGGCAGATGAAGTAACGAGATCCCTGCTCTGGATGGGGGTTCCCCACGCATTGCTATACGCATGTTGACCAGAGACCTTTACGGGGGAGGGATGGGAATCCCAGACCTCCGTTTATATGATGTGGCAGTGCAGCTGTTGACCATCAATGATTGGTCATTCACCCCCCCCCAAAAGGAACCCTCTGTGATGACAGACCAACACTGGATGCAACCCTAGGGATACCTGCGGCTGCTTTATGACGAGCGCTCACCCTATTGCCCTTCTCTGACTGAACTAGCAATGAAAATCCTGAAGAAAGCCACAGACAAAATGTGCTGGAAAGGCCGCCCAACCCTGGATACGCTGCTGTGGGACTCCACAGTCCTGAGGGAGCTCAGGGAGCTGAAGTGTCGATCGCAGTGGGACAGAATTGGGATATCTGAGCTGGGAGACATCTGGCTCCCCCAGGGACTCCTCCATTTTGCGGAACTACAGGGCCAATATGAATTGTCAGCCTCCAAACACTTTCGATACATACAGGTCGGACACACGCTCACAAGTCATGGGTAGAAACTGCAGGAAGTGGAAGATGAAGCGCCACTCGAGTACCGAATTCATTCGCCCCCTTTGAAAAAACATGCCATATCTTTGATATACCGGACATTGGTGGTGAATTCTCAACTATCCCTTGATGGGCTGTGAGCTTGATGGGAGAAGGATCTGTGGGTCCTGTCTGACTAGAAATAGGGAGAGGCTTGTCATCACCCATGGGAGGACGCTATTAGGGTGGGTTTTTGAAAGGTGCAATTGAAAATCCTACATTGAGCTTACTACACTAGAATGCAGCTGGTTCTTATGAGATGGGCAGAAAGCAACAGGTGCCTAAGAGGTTGTGGTCACAAGGGGACACTGATACACACGCTCTGGGATTACACATCGATTCAAACTCTCTGGGTGGGACTCAGTGGTCAACTGTCGTCAATGTTGGAGGAGCCATTTGTCCTAATGCTCAAGCTGTGTTTTTGGGGAATTTGGAAGGACCAGACCCTACCTAAATATGCCCTGCTCCTTTTTAATGTGGCCCTATTGTAGCCAGACTGGATACTGTCCATGCGTGGGGCAGGGTCGAAGTACCCAGTCTCCCAATGGCAACAGTGGATGGATTGATGCATGCTGGCTGAACGCACGATATATGACAGCAGAGGGAGTCCGAGGAAGTTAGACAAGGTGTGGGGTCCCTGGAGGGAATTCAGAGGCTTCGAATAAACGTACCAATTGCCTATTGTCAGCTCACTGTATTTCAGTATGATCCTCACAAACAGAACTGTGTGTTGCCTGGGTGTCGAGCAGTTGTTGGTTATATTTGCTATGATAAAAAATTCAATAAAAAGAATAAAAAAACTTTTCTAAAACATTAAACCTGCCTCGAGGAGGTGTACATTTTCACCTAAAGCCCTGTCTATCTTTTGTAGTAGATAGGGTTTTTGGTCAAATACCGTGAGTTGAAGCATGGGAAAATCCATATACTTCCCATAAGAGAACTCCTTAATGGAAAGTAGTACATATCAGCGTATAGCTCTATTCTGCATTAATTTAGTGCTACTTTCAAGCATAAATTAGGATTTGCACTTGATAGTAAATAGTTTATCAAGACTTTGCACTGGTTTGTGTCATTTTTTGTGACTTTGCACCAGTACAAAGCCATAATAAATCTGGCCCCTAGCGTTCTGCCACCTAAGCCTTGGCATTCACTTCCACCTCCCAAAAAACAAAAACTGGTATTCTGCCTCTCTCAAAACCACTCTTAGCATTACCCCTCAAAAGCATAACCCCCCTAAAATATTAAAAAATTACCTAGTGTTCTGCCACTCACACTTAAAAAAACTCTGCATTTACCACCCCCTCTCTACATAATTTTGAAAACAAACCGGTGTCCTGGCACCCACCAGCACCACCCCCTCTTCAATTCTTCTGTCTCCACCCAAATATTGAAAAAATATTGCTCAGCTCCTGCCATCTTCTATTTCTTTGTTCCTACTCTCTACCCGAAGCTGTGCTCTCCGCACTCTCTGACAGCCCTGTCATAGCAGTGAATAAACAGATTTAGAATATGAGATTCCCGCTACTGGCTCTCATTAAGGGTCATATACAACATATACAATTATTGCTATGTAACTGTGAATAGTGGGGATGTTTTTACCCGAGGGGTTCGGAGTGACATCAAATAGACAATGCGAGTGAAGCTCAAGTTGTTGATGATGTCGCTCAGAACCCTAAGGTGACAAACATCTCCATTATTCACATTTTACCCACCTTTAATTTTACTTTGTACATGGAACCCTCAAATCGCCCGTCCCTGCTTCCAGTTCCAGCATGTATGCAGGAGTAGAGGAGTGATGAGGGAGCCTTAAAAAACATGCAAAAATAACCTGGCCTCCCGCCACCAACGACCAGCACCCTTGACATATGCCCTCCTCCACCAAATTGCTCTTCTCTTTCCTATCCCTCTCGCTTTCCGTTTCCTATCCTTTCTTCCCTCCTTCTTTCTTTTTTGCTCCGGTTTCTTCAGCTGTGTTACTAGAGGTTAGCTCTGGTGAGCTACTACGGGATTGTCTATATGTTGTTCTAGCACTGACATAACGAACATACCGGAGCTTCCTCTGTTGTTTCTCTATGTCTGTTGGAAAATCAATAAAATACTTGAAATAAAAAAAAAGATAACTAGCCTCCTGCCGCCCACCCCCACCATCCTCTGAGAAGATCCTCTCCTTTCTATCTACAAATATTAAAAGAAAATACCTGGCCTCCTGCCACCCACCCCCACCATCTTCTTTAAAGCCCCTCCCAAATATAAAAATCGATACCTGGCCTCCTGCCACCCGCCCTCACTCCCTTCTGAGCCATTCCCTCCCAGACCAACGCCACACTCTGTGCTCTTACACCGATAGCAGAGAGCTGGCCGGTGCTGACAGCAGCTCTGTGAAAGCTGCTTGTCAGCAGGGGTTTTCTACTTAGCATGGGTCTGTTTAGACCTGTGCTGACAAGGAAAAAGAAGGTGCAGGAATATCACCCTATGCGTTCTCGCATCTCATTCAGGTCTGTGGAGACCTGGAAGAGACAGAAGGAGGCAGTTGAGACCAAAAAGCACCATTCCACTGCCATGCTCTGGAACCCAAGCGAGGTGGTGGAACAAAGGGGAAGTGAGTTCTTCACCTAGTGATGTCACAACAGTAGTTAACCACTTTGGTTTAGCACTGTTATCACACCGCTGCAGTGAATAACTGAACTATAATGCAGTTATTAATGATAATGGCCCCCTATGTAAGCCATGTACAACCTACAGAATTATAGCTTGGTAACTGTGAATTACAGGGATTTTTTTCACTTTGGGGTTCTGAGTGATATCAAATAGACAACGAGAGTGAAGCTCGTGTTATCTATGATGTCACTCAGAACCACAGGGCGAAAAACATTCCTGTAATTCACCTTCTACCCATCTTTAATTTTGTTATGTATGCCCCCCCTCCTCCAAAATCATTTGCCTCTGCTTTTAACTGCTACACAGTGGCAGAAGAGTAATTGGGAAGCAATACATAACATGGCCTCTCCTCCACATTGAAAAAAAAATACCTGGTCTCCTGCCACCCACCCCCACCACTCTCTGTGCCTTCTCTTCCTTCTATTTCAGAAGCTGTACTCCCTGATTTCTAGGACTGCTCTGACAAGCTCTTAGAGGGCCCCCCTGCCAGAGCAGCCTGGAATTCCTTTATAAAATAGCAAAAGTGGTTAACCCCAGTGTTGCAATGTCATAGCTGTGAATTACTGGATTTAGAATTCAGCAATTCCTGTTAATTGCTCCCTATAAGAGCCTTGCATAATATACAGAATTATAGACGGGTAGCAGTGAATTACAGGGATGGTAGTCCTCGTTGTCTATTTGATGTCACTCAGAACCCCGGAGTGAAAAACATCCCTTTACCCATCCATAATTTTATGTTACGTTTGGCCCCAAAATCATCTGTCCCTGCTATGCAGGGACAGTGGAATAACGGGGGAATCATACACAACATTGCCGCAGTCATGCATTCTTCTTCCAAAGGTTAAAAAAAATGCCTTACCTGACATCCTTGATCAAACCCCAGCACCTTTCCTGCTTTCCTTTCCTCTCCTGCAGCTATTAAGTTGATTTACTCTTGTTTTCGACCCACATTCCTCCTCAAACAATTAAACGAATCTCTATTTAGTTTGTTTATTGTTAGCTTTAATATGTTTTAGGTAGCACAATGTTTTTTTCTGTGAATTCATAAAATGATATTAACATGGGCTTATGTTAATATTGAAAGAAGTGCGTTCCTATGTGATCTTTGAAACCCGAGTGATATTAGAGTTCTTCATGGTGTAAAAAGAAAATGTAAAAAGTGCATTCACAATTCCAATCGGAAATATAACAATGCAAAGCCACGTGCGCACGTACCCCAAGTCATTCTCTATAATCTAATGCTTGAGATTTTTAGGGAGAGCCGCATCACATGAACTTAAATTGTTAATTTAGGACAGGTCTCTGTCACAGTTTTGGGGTGATTCGTGCCTTCCAAAGCTGCCTTTATTCACTTTTTATTTTGCATCCCATCGCAAAATGTAAAAAACCCGAAGTCCATTTCAACATTAAATCTTGGACGAAAAAAGACATTCTCGTCTCATTTATCTTTAACCAATTTGGTAAATTGCATCAATTGTAATAAGAGAAGTGATTTAATTCACAAGATCCTCAAATATGTGTGAGTATTTTCTGTGATGTACAAACATGTAGTTTATCTCCTCACAACAATGCCTACCTGACAAGGAATGTGACATTTTTCATCAGTATTTCATCACATTATCCGTAAGATAACACAATAAATCCAAAGTCTTTGACAGCCTTGTCGTGATGTAATCTACGTTAATGTTTCTTCATTTCTTAGTAGGCTGACAACTGTCAACAATGTTGTTAGCACTAATTGCTGTCCTTCATCCTAGCAACATGATCTGACTCTTAATTCAAACAATAAAATGAATTTTACCTGAAGTGTAAGAGTGTGTTTTGCTGTCCAGTTAATTGCCACGAAAAAAAGTTATTTTTTTGTTCCTTCGCTTACATTATTGTTTTGAACTAGACAATGCAGTGATTTTTATCATAGACGGAAACATATTTCAGATGTTATATTTTTTGTACTATATAAGACACTTATTTTTATAATACGCACGGTAGCTTAATGTCTGCTACTTTTTGTCTGAACCAAGAATGTTTCCATAGTTCATGTTTGGTGACAGCTTCAGTAAAAGAGATTATATTTACTCTAACTGATTTTTTGCTTTTCTTCGTCCCTGAGGTATTTCAGGTAGTTTTTCAGGTGCCACATTTTAATTGTGTTGGTTAATTTCCTTAAAGCACATAATTTGCCCTCAAGCCGCAAATTTGGTGTTAGGATCCTAATCGAGATATAATAATAATAACAATTATTATTATTGTTACTGTTATTACGGGAAAATATGTGAGAAACGGTCCGTTAACAGTAACACTAGGTCGGACACATTGTTCCCCATTTCGGGCCTCATACATCAAATGCCAAGTATATAAGGTGGTATTTCCTCCCTGTAATGGTATGTACGTACAGAGGTATATATGTGATATTTGCAGAGTGCAACCATACATGCAAGGCAGCAGAGTGCTGTACAATTTGAACATATATGGCTTGGTATACCCACCCATTTTGACCATTAGTGCTGGCAGCAGTGATGTCTCTGTAAGGTGTCTGTAAGTGTATGCACTTTTAATTTTAGTTTTATGTTAGGTGTTTGTTACTACTAAGCTTGGGTGAAGTTTTAATTATGCCAGAGTAATCAGAGTCATTTTGGTAATTTTGTGGTACTCTTTTGACCCGAAATTACCAAACATTACGTGATTACGCCAGTTCACGTAATTATGAGTAATTTGGCACAAAAATGCCACCGCAGGAGCACAGGAACCTCGAACTTAGGGGCAGATGTACGACCGTTTTGCGACTCGCAAAAAGGCCGGAAAATGACTTGCGCATGCAAAATGAGCTGTACGACATGTAGCCGCAAATCAGAAATTGCAATGCAATAGATTACCGAGCCACAAAAATATGCGTGCAGAAATTGCGTGTCTCAAATAGCGACTCACTATTTGCGAGTCGCAAACCTTCATGTACAGACAAGTCGCAATTTGGGCATATGCGCAAAATGACCAATTGTGCAAGCAATTTACCATCAATCAAAACCAGGTGGTAACAGGGCTAAACCTTTAAAAACAGGCCCAGAATGCATCACAAATCTTACTACAATGGCTGCCCAGTACGTGATCGTGAGGAGGATCTGGATTTTGGCTGAACAACAGAGGAGGCGGAGACAGGAGAGGATTTTCAGAGTCAGGCTACCCATGTTTGACAAGACAGAGGAGGAGATATATGATCAGTACAGGCTGAGTAGCAATGTTATACTAGAGCTAATTGCCATTTTGAAGCCACAACTAGAAAGCAGAATTCAGCACAGCAATGCAATCCCCACCCTTGTCCAGGTGTTGTGCTCTCCCCACCTATTGGCCACTGGCAGTTACCAAGATGTCATTGCAGTGGCTGGAGGGGTGTCGCAGAGTGCGCTTTTGCGTTTCTTTCACAAGTTCCTTGACACCATGACCCACCATATACACGAACACATCTACCTGCCAAGAGATGCTGTAGAAATTCACAATACAAGAACCCAATTTTACAGGATAGCAAGATTTCCACAATTAATTGGCTGCATAGACGTACCCCATGTGTCCATATGTCCCCCATCTCACGTGGAATAAATATTCAGGAACCTCAAGAGCACACATTCACTAAACTTGAGGTAGTCTGCAATGCACAACACATCATCACAGACATTAAAGCGAAATTTCCAGGGAGCACCCATGACTCCTACATCTTTTGCCACAGTGGCATTCACCAGCGACTAGAAAGGAGGGAATTTGACAAAGGATACCTACTAGGTAATGCATTGTGATGTACAAATTGAAATGTACCAGTGCAAACATTACTCTCTCTATGTTGTCTCACCCTCATATTTGGTTCACCAGGTGACAGTGCGCATGCCCTGCTGCCATGGATCCTCACGCTTGACCTGAATCCCAACAACCCACACGAGAGACGGTACAACAGTGCACACAAACGTGCCAGGAGTGTGATAGAGCACACATTCGGCATTCTGAAATCGCACTTCCGGTGCCTTCATAAAAGCGGTGGGGCCTTGCAGTATGAGCCTGTAATGGCGTGCAAAATAGTTGCAACATGTGCAATTCTTCACAACAGTGCCTGCCGGAGAGGCCTACCCATGGAGGTGTCTGATTTCAACTCAGAGGAGGATGACCATTGCCCACCTGCCCGACACCCACCTGGGTAAAGTAGAGCAGCAGAGGGGAGATGATGCAGGGACAATTGCCAGACAATTGTTTTCAGGGTAAGATGCATCCATTTACATTACACCCTCCACAAATGACAAGACTAGTAGTAGATTTCACAAACTGGGAAACCCTTTATTATCAGGTAATTCAGTAATGAACTGCAGGACATGTCCTTCATGGGCAATATAATCAAAATCAGTTTGACAAAGGGTGGTTACTCCACCACCAACAATGGTCAATGGGGGCAATAGCATGGTACACATGCAATGTGCAGTCAGTTCCTGCCTCTTCTGGTTGCTTGTTGGGTTTTAACTTGTAGGGATGTGGGATGCCAGCTGCTGCTTATACACCGCATGTGTGTCTCTGCAGTGAAGACACTGCTGCGACTGGATACTTTGCTGTAGGGAACATCCCTCATTACCCCCATGACAACACTGGAGGTCTGAATGGTCTCAAGAGCAGTGGTCATGTTCTGCAGACCTCTGGCCACATCTCCACTATAGTGGCCCATTTCCACCTGCAGGGCCAGTGTGCGTCTTGAGTGGAGGGTGGTTGCCTGGGCCAGGCTACCAATCGCCAAGTCAATGCCCCCATCTTGCTTGCCCTGCTCCTCTCATTGTGCCTCTGCTGCCTCCTCTTCTTCACGAGCTCAGTGCAGAGTTGTCCCATCACCCTAGTCAGTGCATTTAACTTGGCAACCAGCCCGGCCTGGTTGTCTGCCAATTGGAGGGCTAGGTTTGTGAATCCCTGGGCCAGCTTGCTGTTGATGACCCTCAACTGTCTCTGTTGCAGCCACTGAATTTGCAGCATTGCCTGCTTGATGCTGCTGTCCTCCACCTGGTCGCCCATACCTGCCTGGAAGTGGGCATAAGGCGTTGCCAGTTGCCGCGTCTGCAAGTGCTGCGTTGGACGCAGCTGCCAGACCCTGGTGACAGGAGTTGTTGCTGGTGCTGTTGCCTGCTGGAATGTGTTGCCCTGGATGTCTGATGTACCTGGCTGCGACTCTGCCTGAACATACAGCTCTACCCCCATCAGGTCAAGGTCCTGCTCTTTCCCTGCTTCCTCTTGTGTGTCCTGGACTGGCAATGGTGCATCTGTGTGGTACATGTAAAAAAAAAATGCACATGTGAGACACTATCTCAGTGGTCGGATCATGTTCTTCAGCTCATGTCAGAGAGTTACTACGCTGTTTGTGTATCTGACTACTTCTCCTAGAATGCAACAGCTGTGGCTTTTGGTGCCTGAAATGGAGTGTCTTGGGAAATCTAGGTTACATGCCTGTGAACTGCTGGGTTCTGGCAGGTATGCTGGAATAATAGGTATTTTGCACTTACCAGAGGTGGCTGCAGAGGTGTGGATGGTCCCTGAGGCAAATGCTGCCTATGTATGCTGTCCAGGATCCTGTTGTGGCTCCACTGATGAGGGGGTAGGATTAGATGGTCCTGCTCCGGACCCTTGGGACTGTCCTAGCCATGCTTCAATCTTTGCCTTTGCACGAAAGTGCAGGTCATACCAACTTTTCTTGAGGTCATCGATAGACCTATCTGCCACTCCCAAGCCATTAATCTGTTGCTGCATCTCCCTCCAGGTCTTGCATTTTTCAGATTCAGGAAATGTCTGGGAGAACCGGCCAAACAGCTGTTCATGGTTTTGCAGCAACCATCTGTGAGAATCTCCAATTCTCTTTCAGAAAATTAGATTTTTCTCTTGCGCTCCTTTGCTCCCTTCTCGCTCTGCTGGCTGGCCATTGCAGGGCTTGCTTGGTGCCTGGATGTAGTCTTGAGTTTTCTTCTGGCTCCACAGTGTGCTCCTATTGCTATGCGGGAAACACAATGGACACCACTTCCTGGTTTGGGGTCCTTCTGCTGGTCCAGGAAGTGATCAGGCACTTTTAAATCTGCGGTTTCAAATTGCAACCCTCGCAATTTGCGACCCTCTCGCAATTAATTTGTGACCCTCTCGCAATTTATGGACACGTACAGACTCGCTAAATGCGAGCCAGGTAATTGTGACGCGAC
The DNA here is from genome assembly GCA_963921515.1 of Calotriton arnoldi. NCBI lineage: Eukaryota > Metazoa > Chordata > Amphibia > Caudata > Salamandridae > Calotriton > Calotriton arnoldi. Next base: position 170,559 of record CAWUFW010018026.1, read on the forward strand.
TCAATTGCGAGCGACAATTGTGAGCCGCAAATCGCTATTTCTCATGGTCATACATCTGGCCCTTAGTGAACAAGAGCAGCTGCTAGCTGCATCCATTCATATTCTCTGCATTTATTGCTATTTTCTTAGCGCAAAATGCACCTTCTGGTCCGTTTTGGGAATGAGGATGCATTTTGAGATAAGAAAATAGCGCTAAATGCTGGGTTACACTCCTGGTGTAATTCCAACCAGCATAATTTTGCTGTAATTTCGTGTAACTACGCTACGGCAGATTGCACGAGTTACGCCCCCCCACCAGTTATTCACAAACCCAAATTTAAGGAGCAGTGAAGTCTTTTACAGAGAAAATGTTTTTTTTCAGCAGAAGCATTTTCTGTCCACATTTTTCTGTTAGTATCCTCCAGGTACTTCATGACTGTAAAAAAGAGAATTTATGGGGATGTTAAGGGATATCTTTATGTTGAGACATTAATAAATGATATATGGGGTAGAGAGGGGCGAGAGGAGAAGAGGGGCTGTTCAAAACACTTCAAAGATTCAAATAAGGAGGCTTATTTGTATTGTATTCAATGCTGCTGTCTCCAAGCAATATTGACAGAGATAGCCCCATACCTGACTGAGACCCCTAACCCCAACTGCCAACAACTCCCTGAAGCAACTCACATCTACTTGTGATTACTAAAATAAAGACTATCAAGACTGCAAACCAGACCTCCTGTTCTTTAGCCAGCCAATTGTGCAACAAGATCCCTGAAGGCCTTAGACTTAACCTTAATCTGCGGTCCTTCAGCAATATTCTTAAAATTTGCCTGTTCAAGAAACAGATGTCAAACTAAAGATTACATCCCAATCTCTGCCATTCCATTTAGACAATCCTTTTTTTATTGGGTGAGAGACAAAGAAAACAGTTTTTCTCCCCCCCCTACATTTTATCCCCAGAACCCACCCCGTTCGCGCCCCTCCCCCCCCAAGCCACACTTGTCGCCACAGATTTAATTCCGGAGGTGATGTATCAACATTAAGAGCAAAGGCAATATATCTTAACACATTTAAAGTGCAAAACATGCAATGCTGAAAATCACTATAAGCTATCCCATTACATAGCAGCATACAAATTCAAAAGTGCAAAGTGCAAATAGTGTGATGCATGTTACAAAAGTCATACAGCTGGGGATGATTCCCACATGAGCTTAATTTCTTATTTCAGCCTCCAATTAACTTGATATACCAAATTGTAATGATAAAATTAAATTATAATGATAAACGTCGTACCAAAAGGTAGACCTAATCATGTCTAGCAGCATCCAATTCTTCCTTCCAATTTATTCAGTCCCTTAATTAGAAGCATGTTTCCACCATCTTCATATGTTTTCTATCGCTAGCCCCCTCATAATTTTTCAGCTTCTAGCAATTAGTTCTACTGTGCAAAGATACGAATTGTTAAACAAGTCCCATAACGCTGGAGCTACCACCCACACTGTACTTTTCAAGCACCAGTTCCCTACCCACATGATATAAGCACATAACCTGAAAACTTGGTGTTATTTAAGAGTCCGATTGCTCAGCCCAGTTGGCTAGGTACTCCCAGATTCTTATCCCCTTCTTCCTCGCTCTATATCCCTTTCGCATATATATAGCTTTCTCCAAATTATATGTAGCCAGCAAGCGAGCCAGCCATTGTTGAGCTAAGGGAGGTACTGTGTCTAGCCAGGCTGATGCAATACACAATCTATACACAGCCATTGCTATGCTTAATAAGGCACCTCCTTCCTTTTCATTCAAGCTAGTTATGCCCAGTAATATTAGCAGGGATTTACATCAACCTGGAGGTGTAATTTCTCTTTAAAAAATCCATTAATCTCTTTGATCAAAGACCCAAGCTCTATACATGTAGCAAACATGTGTACTATGTCTGCCTTATATAGCGCACATCGTGGACAATGCCCTCCTTTCCCCTTGCTCCATTTAGCTATCTGATATGGTATATAATAAAGTTTGAAGCTGGTCTTGTAGTACTGCGTTTGAAGGTTGGCAGGTATTAAAATTGCCTGGTTGTTTAAAAAGGCCCTTTGAAAAGTTACACCCATAATATATAGCTTCTCCTGCCACTTGATTGGCCATCTTTCCAAGTCATCTTTCATGTATTCATTTAGCAGTTTATACAGGCTTCCGATCCTAGGAGGAGTAGGCAGTGTTAATTTATCCACAAGTTCATTCTTCCCAAATCTCTCTACCCCACCGCCCTTTTTCTGTAAATAATCTCTGATTTGAAGATATTTAAATAAATCCCTATGGGTAAGACCAAATTTCAACATTAATTCATCATATGCCTTTATACCGCTATGAGAGTAAAAACAGCCTAATTGCTTTATTCCAACCTTTATCCAGTTCTTAAAATGAAGATTGTTAAAAATATCCAGCAGGTTTCCATTCCTCCATATCGGAGTATAATAATTCAGCCTCCCCAGCCCTACTAATCGCCGTATAGATACCCATATTTCAAAAGCCGTAAGTAATGTCTTAAAACAAACCCTTTTGTAGTATCCAAAATCTAATTGGTGCCAGAGACACCCCCAGGCATCAGAGCTGATCACTAGTTCCCAAGGGGTGGGATACTTTGTTCTCGCCCTGCTGGAGTCGACCCTCAGCAGTGCTGCATATTGTGTCAATGAAGCCGCTCACCAGTATAACTTAAGGTTGGGAAGGGCCAGCCCGCCACGCTCCCTTGGTAATGATAAAAATTTAAATGATCTTCTCGGCCGCGAATATGCCCAAATAAATTGTGCAAAAATGCTCTCTAATTTCTTAAACCGAAAATTTGTAATGAGGAGGGTTTCTCTAAAAAAATATAATAGTTTAGGAAAATATACCATTTTAACTAGATTGCTTCTACCAATAAGTGTTAAATGTAGGTGATCCATCTTTTTAGCACTTTTCTAGTCTCCTCTGCACACGGCCCCAGGTTTTCCTTTACCACCTCATCCAGATCAGAACTAATCTTAATCCCTAAATAAGTTGCTTTCTTAACCACCCGATTATCATCAAAGGAAACAAATTCATTAGTCACTATCTGAGTCTTGACTCTATTCAGGGCATATCCTGATAAGGCCCCATATTTCCGTGCTTCCTCTTCTATCGCCCCAATAGACTGATCAGGATGCGGAGTAACTAAAGCTATATCATCGGCATAATCCAATACCTTACTCTTGTACTCAAACTGCTCCAGGGGGGAATATTGTGGGCCAATTTCAGTTGTTGTAAAAAAGGGTCTATGTATAGCGCAAACAGGAGTGGAGAGCAGGGACACCCCTGTCGCGTCCCTCTCGTGATTTTAAAGGGTTCCGTCATTTCCCCATTTATCAGGACTCTATCCTCAGGTTCTTTATATAAAGCTCTTACTACACCAATAAACCTGGTCCCAATCCCTTTCCTATGCATGGATGCCCAGAGGAACTGTCAGGATATCATATCAAAAGCTTTTTCGGCGTCAAGAAAAATTGCCGCCATAGGGTCTCCTGACACTTGACTAACATCAAATGGGGTAATAACCCTTCTGATATGCTCAATTGTGCCCCTGCCGGGGATAAAGCCATGCTGTCCCTCAGATACTATCCTGTGAATAACTTGCGATAGGTGCGTGGCTAGAATTTTAGAATATATTTTGACATCCACGTTAATTAAGGTTATAGGGCGATAGGAGCCCAATTCATTGACTGGTTTATCTTTCTTTGGGAAAACTATGATCTTTGCAAGATCCCAGGATTTTGGCGGTGCCACTCCTTCAGAAATCTGTAAAAACAGAGATGTCAAAATTACTTTTAATTCCTCCCCGAAGATCCTGTAGAACTCTGTGAGGGTTAGATCTGGCCCTGCCGCTTTACCTCTGGGTTGGTTTGACATTGCTTCTATAATTTCATCCCAATGTAATGGGCAGTGTAAAGTCTCCCTTTCTTCCTGCGACAGAACCTCCATTATAGATAAATCCAAGTATTGGCTTATTAAATCCTCATATTGACTCCCTTGTCCCCCTACATCCTCAGAGTAGAGAGTCTGGTAAAACGTAAAAAAAGCTGCTCTAATTTCTTTAGATTCCGATACCAGCCCTAGTTTGGGATCCCTCACTAAAATTTCACTGCGTGTAAACTCTTGCCTTGTTCTTATGGCTAGTTGATGGCTGACTCTTTCAATGCACTTGTACATTTCCTCATGATAAACTAATGTTTTGTCCAGTGCTTTTTTTAATAGTTTTCCCTGAATTGCTGCCTTGGTAAGGGCCACTTCAGCCTGGGCTTCCGCCACTCCATCGTTCTGTCGTAGAGCATTGACCAGGCCTTCTTCTGCCTGGGCCATATTTTGCTGGTTAAGCCATAGCTGATCCCTTTCCTTTTTCTAATTGAAATTTGTATTGTTTCACCTCGGATACCTGCTTTTAGGGTGTCCCAAACTATATCCAGTGAAGCTGTACCCATATTTCTCCGCAAAAAATCTAGGATCCACTCCTTCATATGTCCCACGGAAGCCTCATCTATTAATAGGGCCCTCTCAAAAGTCCAAGTAGATATTTTCCCCAGAGGCCCTCCACCCTCCAATTGTAGTACCAATGGGCTGTGGTCCGAGAGATATCTTGGGAACCGCTCAATTTTACTTTTATGCAAGATTGAAGATGATACGAAAAAATAATCCAACCTTACATGCTTCAGAGGCAGGGCGGAATAATAAGTGAACCCGTGTTCTGACAGCCTCTTTATGGACCATGCGTCGCACAGTCCATTTATCTGGCGCAGATTGCATAGTGCTTGGAACACTCTGGGCTTCCTTTCCTCATATTTTTTGTGCCGTCCCCAATTACAAGCAAGATTAATATTAAAATCTCTGCATAGGATTATAGGAAGTGGCCAGTGTACTAAATCCTTAGATATCCATTCTAATAAAGAAGGATCGTCTATATTGCTAGCATATACGGAACATAAAGTAAAATTAGGTAACCCTGGGGGCTCTACAACTAGCTATATCCCAGCGCCCTAGCACATCCGCATGTACTTGTGTAGTTTGTATTGATTTATTATGAACTAATATTGCAACCCTCCTTGCACGAGTTCCCTGGGTGGTTGCCCCCACTATGCGATAGCCAAGATATTTTAAAAGACCCTTCTGTGTACCCTCTACTTGGGTCTCTTGCAGGCAGACAATGTCTGCCTGTAATGCGTGCAGCCCCTGTGACACCGTCTGCCTCTTTTTTAAATCATTTAAGCCGCAAATATTCACCATAGCTATCCGTAATCTTCCCATTCTCTTAACTTCTTTAGTTTACACCATGTTTTACACCACAGCTGTATGCATAAATTTCCAATCAACACAAGAAAAAACCCAACCCAAACCATTGCCTTCCTTAGTCCTCCAGCACCACCCTCCGTGTGACCCACCGTATCATTACCTCCCTCCCTCCCCACCCTCCACCCCCTCCAAGCACATAGGCAATCGGGCATAGCCTGAGCAATGTGCGACTGACACCCTGCCCCACCATCTCCCTCTTCAAGCTGATAACCCCTAATCTGTTTCCGATCTCTTAGCCCTCCTTATGATAATTACAGTCAATATATATAGCATAAGGATTGTCCTTTCATTTGTGGGGCCTTTCCCTTCTTTTTTCCGAATTTCTTCCAGGTATTCCTGTGCTTGCACCTCAGATGTAAAACTACGCTTTGTTCCTTTAAAGTTGATTTTGAGTATAGCCGGATTCTGGAGGAAGACCTCAGCCCCTAGATTTTGAAAGGGAGAGAACAGCTGCCTTAAGCGCCAACGTCTTTCCACTATTGCGTGCACAAAATCTGGTCTGACAAAGAATGAAACACCGTTACTGGATTTCGGGGCATTAGGATAGGCTTGTTCAAACACCAGTTGCCTCAGCAAAAAGTTTCCGAAAAAAACCAGCATAGCTCTAGGTTTCTCTCTTGTATCTTGGGCATGTTTTTTCAAGAATAAGGGAAACCGGTGAGCCCTCTGAATTTCAGAGTCCCAATCCCAGTTCATTTGGTCAGGGAATGCGCTTTTCTGAAGGTTGACCATGTAGCTTCTAGGGTTGCTACCTTCCAAGCCTTCCGGAATACCTAGGAAGCGCAAATTATTTCTTCGCTGGCAGTTTTCTTGGTCTTCTAGTTTGGCCATAACATCTGTCATAACCGCACTTTGGCCAGCAGCTTGCAACTTCTGCGATTCACCTCAGCTTCCAGTGCCTCCGTCCGTGTTTCAACGGTGACTAGGCATTCAACAATTTCTCCACATGGTTTATTCAATTTGCAGATCCCTGTATGAACTTTTTTCGCGGCAACTCTTGCTCTGCGTCCTTCATTTCTATTTTCTTTTTGAACCTGTTTAATAGACATGAAGACAGTCGTCAAGGAGGGCTCTTCGTTCATTGTAGTCTGCTCAGAATCCTCTTCCACCCCCTCCTTTTGAAGCAAAATCTGAGTTTCTGAGTATTGCACTTAAACTGTTTACTGGCGGTTGTTTTCACGCTTTCTTTTTTTCTTTTCACTCATTGATTTTTTCCTTTGTGTTTGTTGATTGTCCTCAATTGAGGAACTGCTACTGGACTCAGATAGAGCCTCACCACTTGAGGGAGTATCCTCTTGCCCAGAGACATCAGAATCATCAGTCAATTAATAACATTTCTTGCCAGGAAACTTAGGTAAGAAAGCTCGTGCCTGCAGCCGTGTAAATCTAGAGGGTCCTGCAGTTAATGGTGTTGCAAGCTTTCCTTCCCCCAGATCTTTCTTCTCCTGACCAATCTCCTTGATATGTGTTCCTTGCACCTTGAGCGCTGACTGGTTAACCTCACTCCTTGCATCCTCTATGGGTATATCCAATGTAATAATGGGGGGGGTTAGATTATTAGCTTCCTCAATCATCAGACTTTCCTCTTCCTCCCTTTTGCCATCAATGTCATCATCCCCAGTCTCCTTTGCTGGGGTTTTATCCCCCCCTTCCTCCAGCGATATACTATTTTTTTGTAGCTCTCCGGAAAGATTTGCAAACATAGAGGCAACAGTAGGTTGAGCAAGCCCCCCATCTACCTGTGGTGTAGGTTTTACAGCCATAGCTTTTTTGCCTCCAGTTTCTCGCTTCAATTTGACAGGTCCGCCACGCTGCCTCAGATCGGATAATGTTCGGTGGTCTCCGTCGGCTGGTTGCCCCCCGCGGACACTCCATTGTTGTAGGATATCCCTGCAGTCCGCACCTTCAATGCTTTCCTGCCTCTAACCGCCATCTGCAGAGTCAGTGGTTTACTTTGATGCCGCCGCAGCCGTGAACTCCATTTGGGTGAAGCGAAGCAGTGCAATCGATTACCAAGTCGTGGATCCATCGAGCGAGGTGGTGAGAGTGGCGGTAGTTAGTCACCCGCCATCTTTTGCCCCCAGGTCGAATACCATTTAGACAATCCTAATAATATGTGGTGTTGTGTGTGTTAGAGATAGTGTGACCCCTTTGGTCCCTGACTGACTCCGTAGATTAGTGATTGGGTGTGGTTAAGAAAATTCATGACATAGAATCTTTAGGAAACAGTTACATTCTGAAGAATAAAGTTGTATAATCCCGAGCTCAATGTGTGGCCTAATCATTTACATGTGCCTGGGCTGGAGAAGCGCTACAACTGGCGACAAGATAGGATATTATGTAAACCTGCATCCCAAAGAACTGAGAGTGCTCTCCCGGGGAGTTTGCCGTGGTCCAGCAAACTGCTTGTGTGTGGCACGTGGGCTTCAGATGAAGTGAAAAATCAATGGTTGAGGTATGTGGAGTCAAAGCATCACTCTAGCCAGTTCAAGGCCTGTGAAGAAAGTGAAGGCTTTACAGAAAGTGTGTTTGCCGTCAGTTAGAAATTTGCTGGTAAAGTCAAGACAAAAGATACTGCCCCGCAGCCTAACACAGATTTGTCATTCATACAGTATGATAACCAGATATATAGTGAATACCATCATGCTTACCAGAACCGGAGTAAGGAGAGCCATCCGACCTCAGCACCAGGCACCACAAACCAAGCATAAGCACGGGGGTTGTGCTTACGAGGCTGGTGAATCAGGTCAGACAGACTGAAACGCCATGGGCGGCGGTCGGAATTGTGAAGCTTTTTAATGACTGCTGAAAAGAGTGCCAAATATGGTGCCGCCGCTTTGTTAAAACCACCACCTCCCTTTGAAACCGCCAAAAAGCAGAATATTGGTGACAGATAGACTGCCTGGATTGAATCCTTCAATGATTTCATTGAAGCACTGGAAGAAGCAAATGACAACAAGATTGTTAATTATCTACAGAATTTGGCGAGTGAAGGAATAAAAGAAGTGATAAAGAAAATACCACACAGTGATGAAGTGACGTACCGTCAAATCAAATAGGTTTTAAATACCAGGTTCAATCCAATGCCAAATGTCAACTATAAAAGGTACATTTTCAGTCAAGATAGGCAGAGAGCTGAAGAAATGATGGAGGAGTGTGTAGAAAGACCTGATTCGCTCATCAAGAATTGCAAGTTCAACGATGAAGAGGCCTGTGTCCCAGAGTAATAGATGGTTGTCTCTGCGATTCCTTCGGAAGACAAATGCTGGAAGAGACACTCATGGCTGCTAGAGTGAAAGAAAGTCCTGACAGACAAGCCACTAACATGGAGGCCAGATCGGCCCAAAATGAATCTGCGCTGAGCGTGAAAAGTAAGCCAAAACACAAGGTAGAAGGCCACAAGGTAATGTCTCCAAAGAAAAAGATGTTGGGTTTTCTTTTCCACATGAAGGTGAATGTCCTGCTATTGGACAGATATAATACAAAGGCTGCAGGATAGAGAACCGTTTTATAACGGTTTGCAAAGCGAAGGAAAACTCTAGTGCGTCACATCAAGAAAACAAAATGGATGGCAGAAAGTTCCAGAGACGTTCCAACCACACCCACAAGGCCAAGCGGCAACATCATTTTAGGCAAGTAGAAACTGAACGATGTTGATTGCCATCAAATTTCTCGTCTAAAAGTTTGTTACTGTCATTGTCAAGCAACAGTGAGGAAGATAGGTGAGTGATGTCAGTGGCGACCACTGGCCAATGTGCGCATGCTGGATTCGCTTCTTGCAAGGAAGAATGCCGGTCAAAGCAAGATCGACAAATAAAAGTGTGAAATTCATTTGGACACTGTCCCAAAATCACACTAAAGGTTAATGGGTGCCTCATATCTTTTATCATAGACAGTGGCACGTTGATAAACATTATGCAAGCGGAAAACTACAATAAACCGTCTCAGATGCACCGTTTAACCAAGTCAAAAAACAAAGTGTATATGTGAGCTGCCTAAACGGCACTGCAAAGTCAATGTTCATTTATAGCAACTGTGAAGCATAAAAAGACGGAAGTACAAGCACCAATTCAGGTCCTTCATCGAGTGAATGTTTTCTCAGTATCAGCACTGCTGCTAACATGGGGCTGAACATCAGTACCTATCATGAGATAGTGAATCAGTTTCCGTCTTTGTTTCAAGGACTAGGAAGACTTAAGCCAATGAAAGTGCAACTTCACATAAATGAGGACATCCGTCCTGTTTCTCAACAACATCATTGAATTGCATTTAATTTACGAGAGGCTTTTGAGAAAAAATTTGAGACACTATTAAAGCATGAAATCATTGAGCGAATCACTGGTCCGATGTAATGGGTGTCACCCATAGTGGTAGTGCCAAAGAAGGATAGTGGAGGAGCTGTGTGCATCTGCGTTGATATGCGCCAAGCTAACAAGGCAATTGAAAGAGAACGACATCCAGGTCCGCATATTGCTGACATGGTTACGCAGCTGAATGGAGCCAAAGGTTTTTCCTACCTTGATTTGAACAAAGGGTACCACCAACTCAAACTGGAAGAAAATCGCATGTACATTACTACCTTTTCGACTCATGTTGGTATATTTAGATATAACGGACTAAGTTTCGGAGTGTCATCAGCTGTAGAAGTCTTTCAGAATGTCATTCACCGCATAATACAGCCAGTCACAAATGCGTTCAATTACAGTGATGACATACTGGTTTTTGGGGCCACACAAAAGGAACATGATAAAGCTCTTACACAAGTGTGTCGTATACTTGCTGATGCAGGTCTCACTTTAAATGTCGCAAAGAGTAAGTTTCATAAAACACACCTTAAGTTCTTTGGTCATATCTTTTCTGATGGGGGAATGATTCAGAATCCAAATAAAGTACAAACTTTGTCATCCACTTCTCCCCCGCAAAATGTAACTATGCTGCGATCCTTCCTTGGAATGGCCAGTTACTGTTCAAGGCATATATGTGACTTTGCCACCAAACGTGCCTCATTTAGAGACTTGGGGCCAGATGCATCAAAAAAATGTTTGCGATTCCCTAATTGCGAATCTTTGCAATTCGCAATTAGGGAATAGCAAAACAGCTTGCATGAAAGCGTGCAGTACACTGTCTGCGATTCCTAAGGGGTCTCAAATGGCCTACCTCATGAATATTAATGAGGAAGGTCGCATTTTGCGACCCCCTAGGAATCGCAAAAATTACAGGGATGGTGGCCTGCTGAGATCAGCAGACCACCATGTCTGTGATTGCTTTTAAATAAAGCAATCATTTTTTTTTGTAAAGCAGCCCGTTTTCCTTAAAGGAAAACGAGATGCTTTACAAAAAGAAAAATGAAAACTTTTCTTTTCATTTTTTAAGAGCTGGCAGTGGTCCGTGGGACCACTGCCTGCTCTTAAAAATGCTTTTACAAACATTCACAAAGGGGAAGGGGTCGCCACCCATCCCATTTGCGAATGTCTTACCACCTACTTGAAGTAGGTGGTAATATGCAAATTTTTTGCGACCGCATTCACGCTCACAAAATATTCATGCATACTGTTAGGATTCGCTATTTGGAAGGGACGCCCTAAACACGCCCCTTCCAAATAGGGAATCCCAAACCCATTTTGCGATTCGGTAACAGGTTACTGAATCGCAAAATTGGGTTTGATGCATCGCAAAAGCATTTTTTGCGATCGCAAAAAGGCCGATTCTGCCAATCGGCCCGTTTGCGAGGAGAAAAATGCTTGATGCATCTGGTCCTTAATGAATGAAACATTTCTTTTCGATGGTCACGTGAATGTGAACAAAGCTTCAAGAAAATCAAACATACGATTGTGAATGCTTCTGAAATGATATAATTTGATCCAAAACAACAAACGGAGCTTGTTGTTGTTGCCAGCTCAGTGGGGTTAGGTGCCATACTTGCCTAGCACAATGGGCATCCTAATGCACCAAGACACATTGTACCTTATTCTAGCAGATGTTTGTCACCGATGGAATGTGCTTATTCACAAGCTGAAAAAGAAAAACTCGCTGTGGTATGGGTTAGTGAGCATTTTCATGTGTTCCTGTATGGAAAACACTTCACGGTTGTCACCGACTACCAAGCATTACTCACAGTTTTCAGCAATCCGAAACCCGAGATGCCCCCTCGCATTGAGAGGTGAGGGTTGTGATTGCAGGAGTATGATTATACGATTGTTCAATGTCCAGGAAAAGATCAAAACCCTGCTGACTACTTCTCACATGACCCAATACTATGTCATGGTACCACTTCTAAAGTGGCTGATGCTTATGTTAACTTCATTGTAAAATCCAGTACCCCTGCTGCAATATCAGTGGAACAAATCATTGCTGTTACAAGCACTGACAGAGATTTGCTAATCCTCAAAGACATTATTACACATCAGTCTTGGAGAAAACATACTCGACCTCTTCATGATGACCTTAAATACCAGACATTCAAGTCAGTAACCCCAGAAGGCATTATATTTAACCCCGGGCGTAGTGTGCGTGGCGGGGCTATGCAGAGGTCCACGGAGTTGAAAAGAAACTCCGTGGAACTCCTCTCCGCACACCTGTCTCCACCCCCCCATTATAAAAAGTAAATAAACAATATTAAAAAACGGGGATGCCGCATGCCAGGTAAGTGGTTTTAAATTTATTTTTTAATAATGTTTATTTACTTTTTATAATGTGGGGTGGAGGCGGGGGCTGGCCAACCCCGCTCCGCCCGCGGAGTGTGGAGAGATTTGCCTTCTCCGCGTTCTCTGTGGAACGCGGAGAAGGCAAATCTCCGCACACTCCGCGGGCGGAGCGGAGGTCTCCGCCAGGGGTTAAATATATTACGCGGGTTGGGAATCATCGTGCTTGAGATCCTGAGACAACAAGTCATTGAAGTAGCACATGAGGGACATCGTGGAGTTGTTGCTACAAATGAGCCCTCCGGGACCAAGTGTGCTTTCCTCATCTTGATGAAAGAGTTGAAAAGGAATTAAGGGTATTCCATTTGTGCAACTTCTTGTCATCCAAGGCAACCCTGCATCCGTTAAATATGTCTGATCTTCCAAAGCATGCATGGGAGAAGACTGCAATTGATTGCTTTGGACCCCTTGACAATGGACATAATCTACTAGTAATTGTTGATTAATACTCCCGTTTTCCCTTTATCGAAGATCTGTAGTCAACTACTCACAACAGAGTCATTGAGAGATTAGAAAGTATTTTTGCAACATGGAGTGTTCCTTTAACTTTGAACCCTGACAATAGCTCACCTTTCAATAGTTGAGAATTTAAAGATTTTCTCACTCACCTAAATGTCAAGCATCAGAAAAGCATACCTCTCTGACCCCAGGTAAATGGTGTTGTGGAGTGATTTATGAGCACCCCAAAGAAGACCGTTCAGCGCGCTGCGCTGGAAAGGCTTGAACTCAAATCAGTTCTTCACTCTACTCTTCTGCATACAGGTCAACTCCCCATTCTACCACAGGTGAGAGCCCTGCCACCTTAATGTTTGGGAGAGCCATGAGAACCAAATTGCCACAATGGACCACTGAAAGATCTATTGACATTGTTATATCCCGCATAGAGGCCCTAATGTAGACCCGTTCGTACATGCCCTAAAATGGATGTATTCATATTTACCCTAATATGGTCATATTCGTACTTGCCCTATTATGGTCATGGCCGCATATGCCCAATTATGGTCACAACTGTACATGTCCTATTATAGTATGATTCCTTATATAGGCATGATCTTTCACCTACATTGGTCCCAGCTAGTACACAACGAGCTCTGAGGGCTGAACTTTATCTATCCTGTGGTTTTGAATACAGCAGGGTTCTTCCAAACATAGGCCCACACTGTACTCATTAATTATGCATGGCTTTCTAAGAATACACCACCGGCATAATATGTATGTACAAAGTTCACCCCTGACGTCTTCCTCATGTCCAATACAAACCATACTGAGGACCGAGACTCTTTAGGGTATAAATACACCACATCTTGCCCCGTTAAGACAGAGGGAACCGAGACTTCCATGCTGACACACTGACCAGAGATGCTGAGGCTCCTGCATGCAGTCGCTCCAGCTGACAGTGGTCTGACACAGCCCTGACGGGGTGTCCAACTCGAGACCAGGACGGGGTCCCACACTCTCTTTATTCAGGTATGGGGGTTCGACTAAATCCTAGGAGGATTCTTGGCTCCTAGCTTCTAAGACCTACACACATATGCCAGGTACACTCAGGTACATCTAGGTAGGCATCGTAGGAGTACGCGCACTTGCATAATGCTTTTATATTCATGTATGTACTCATGATTATCGCAATATGGTAGAACTGTTCTATCCCTATGCTTTTATCGTACTGCTGATAATATATCTCTGCTATTGTCTGCTGGTTACCTCAGCACATATATTTTACACTAGAATAACAACTGTTCAATAAATACTTATTGAAACGCCCGACTGTTTATTCTGTGTAACTCTCTGAGACAAACCGAATAAGGAAGCACGAGTGACTGAGTGAAAGGTAGTACATTGTTTCCACGATTCTGAGGGAATCAGGGTTGTCATGTTCTAAGGTTACCAGAAACTAATCTCTCCACGATAAGAGGAGACACTAGTGGCACTGCGAGCTAGCTAATGCAAAACTAGGCTAACATATACGGTGGGGGTGCACGGAGTCAGTCTGCCACCAAGCCCGCAGTATATGTTATCCAAACGCGTAGGTCCTGCAGGGGTACTATAGGAGCTACACGACAACATTGATAAACTTCGTACTACTGAGTCATCTCATAAACGCAACATGAAGACCTACGCGGATAGATACAGGTGTGCTCCGAGTACTATGTTCAATAGAGGAGACCAAGTAATTGTCAAGCAGAAACGAAAACGCAAGTCTGATGCTTCTTTTGATGCTGCCCCACTGAGGGTTGTGACTACCAAAGGAAGGATGGTGAGTGCTCATCATTGTGGAAAGGCCATCACAAGAGATTTTTCTTATTTAAAACACCGGCCTCGTGGGTTTGTCGACTCCAGATATTCAGAGTCAGACCCCTCCATCTGGGAGTCAGGAGAGCCCAAAGACTGCACCCATGTGTGTGCCATGTGTGCCTGCCATGGATGCCTCTCCTATGCCTCATCAACCTCATGCAATGAGATCTGGAAGATTGATTCGAGCACCTCGACGACTCACTAAGGAGTTATGATGTATATATGTATTTTTTTCTGCACTTTTTATTTAACAAGGGGGAGATGTAGTGTTGTGTGTGTTAGAGATAGTGTGAGCCCTCTTGTCCCTGACTGACTCTGTAGAATAGTGATGTAAGTGATTGGGTGTGGTTAAGAAAATTCATAATATAGTACATTCTGTTAACGGTTATACTCTGAAGAATAAAGACGTGTAATACCAATCTCCGTGTGTGGCATGATCATTTGCATGTACTCGGGCTGGGGAAGATGCTACATTATCTACAGTCTGAGGTCTCACCCCTTGTCATCATGAGCTCCAACCATTGATTACCCTCTAGCTTTCTACCATCCTACTTTTACCTATGTAATTACAATGTAGCACAATTCTTTTATGTTAAGTTTCAAATGTACCTATGTAATGTTGTTTGTTGTACCTATGTGATGTTGTTTGTAAAGCTTTCCACTGCTACTGTCTCTAGTTCTGCCCTCTATAAAGAACAAAATGAATACTAACAATAGTAACAGTGATAATGACAATTATAACAATATGAATCTTGTAATTGATCATCAAAGAAATGAAATATCAATATTATTATTATTGTTTCGTACTCTCCTACCTAGTCTCCTTCTTCTTCTTCTTCTTCTTCTTATTATTAATAATAATAATTATAATAATCCTAATAATATTAAAACTACTACTACGAAGAAGAAAAATAAGAATAAGAATAATCTTCATACTATCGAGTTGTCATTACAAAATCAGGTATCCAATCAATAGTTTTAGGCACATCCTCCAGATGCCTTGAATAACATTCATCTGGTGATAAATATATAATGTCTGACTGCCAAGAAAGCAAAATGACGCATTCTATTATTTGAAATGATTTCCACCTAATGTCACATTTTACTGCAGAAGTGTTTCCATGTTGGAATTTGTACGTAGCTCCACCATATTAAGGGGTATTAACACTCTTATTGAGCTCAGCCCTTATCAAAATTCGGATTCTCCAACTGATAGACAGACACCACATTGTTTAGAAACAAACTTATCTGAAAACTCCTCACATTCTACACTCACTAGAGCGGTATAATCCCAGTACACCCTTTGTACACACTACCCAAGCTTAACCATTGCTTTACCCATGCTTACCCATGTTTACCCATGCTTTAAAAACAGAACTGGTGGGTGAAAAGTACAAGAACTAGCGGATGTGGACTCTGTGTACTCTGTGTAAAATTCTTCTTCTTAACAAAGGCCTTGCCAAAATAAGAATGTATCAATTAGAAATAAAGCACAAGACAAAACGCTGGCTATGATTGTAAAGAATTGCCTCTACATTGCTTGTTTTTGCATGCATATTTCTGATTGTAAATTATTATCTGTGATAGCTGCTGTGAATTATTGTTTGACAAACTGAACCCTGGCCTATTGGATCAATAAAAAAGTATGACTCTATGATTACAATTTGGTGCTCATCATTGTGAGCTTGTCCAAATATTTTTAGGGCACCCAGGTGTCTCAGTGTCCTATCAAATCACTCTTTCTAAATTAGTATTATTAGAGTCAAATTGCCTACCTTGTTTTGGAAGGGCCAGTTGTGAAAACTGGGATGCAGAACAGTTAATTCCTGTACTTTGGAGTGTTAGTCAGCTTGTCACTGCATTGAATGGTATGAGAGAGTGGAATATTAGTGAGGGGGAATGGTAGCCTACCAAGTAGTAATGTCACTATTCTTGTTAGGTCCAGTAAAGGGTTTAGTAATTTAAACCTTAGCTCAACCACTGGTAGCTATTGCACTGAGTAGACAGGCTTAATGTAAGAAAATGTGTAAAGCATTAAAAAGTACCAAAACAGTTATTAACGCAAAATCAGAACAATAAAAATACCACTTCAAGTTTTAAAACCAGAGAATAATTCAATTAACACAACTATGCGAACACAACAAAAATCTGATAAGTGGAACAAGAGATATGAATTTTTTAAGATTTAAATACAAATGCATTAAGTGCCATCCGTCGTTATCTGGTTGTGCTTGACCAGTAATTAGGTGTGATGGACCGTGGGTCGGATATGTTATGTTATATTAATAACACTTGTAAAGAACACAAATGCCACAGGTCTCTTGACGCTTATCCAAGGATTAGGAAAGCATGTTGCAACAGATATTATCAAAATGAGAAAGTACGAAAGCTTGTTCAAGTAAGAACATTTTCAGTCTTTCCGAGAGGGGAGGAAAGTGGTTTCTCGCCTCAAACTTTCCGGTAATCTGTTACAGATCTGTGGCATCCATACTGAAAATGCCCGACCACCCAAGGTAGTTTTATTAAAGTGTGGGCAGGTCAGCAAGATCACCTTAGATGAGCGAAGACAGCATCCAGGCACATAGTGCCTCGGCCATTCCTCAATATAGGCTGGTAGCGTGTCATACAACGTCTTGTGCACAATGCACAGGCCTTTGAACCTGGCCCTCTGTTTGACAGACAGCCATTGCAATTGTTGCAGCAGTGGCGTAGCATGCACCCGTCCTGGTAGCTTGAACAAAACTCTTGCAGCATCATTCATAACCACTTGGAGCTTACCCAGCAGCTTATTGGATAGGACGATGTACAAAGCATTGCCATAATCAAACCGTGATATGATCAATGGAGCTTCGACTGTTCGCATAGTTGTAAAAAAAAGAATAGGAACCAATTTCTAGAGCTGCCTCAGGAAACCTGTGCAGCTCCCAACCAGTGTTGCCCCCTGCCCAGCCATTGCCAGGTTACTATCCAGCCTGATACCAAGACTTTTCACTACTGGCACAAAGTCTGGAGCAGGACCTAACTCCCGGGGCAAAAACCATCCATTCATGGATTTCCCTTCATTGTGATAGCCAAAACCTCTGTCTTGTCTGGATCCACTTTCAGAGAGTTCGCTGTCACCCAGTTAACAGTGAACCACAGAATATTCAGCACGTTCAACTGTGCCTGCGTGGAACACTCAGTCAGTCAAAATAATCTTTAAGCGGTTAATAAAAACCATAAAAGATACAAACACACAATGAAAACACTTCATGGCATATACAAATTGCAGCATGGAACTCTCAATCCTTAAGACCAGCTGGGTGTTATCTGCATACTTAAACAGTTGGCAATCCAACTGTTCTAATGCTGCAATCAAAGGATATAAATAAATGTTAAACAGCAGTGGGGACAGCACAGATCGCTGAGGGACCCTGCAGGAAAGCGCCTTTTCTCTGAAAACATGGCCACCCATCTGCACCTTCCATGACCGGTCATTCAAGAACAAAGAAATCCACAAAAGTGCGGACCCTGTGATCCCGCATGCCATTATATAGTGCATGAGCACTTGGTGGTCCACTGTATCAAATGCTGCCGTAAGTCAAGCAAAATCAAAACAGAGGACTTGTACTTATCTGCCGTCAATCTAAGCTCATCCAGCACAGAGAGCATCACCAACTCAGTACTATGATGGGCCGAAAGCCTGATGGGCGAGGATGGAGAAATTGTTTATCTTCCATAAATTTCGCAAGGATTTTATTTACATACAGCTCCAAGATTTTAGCTGGAAATGGCAGAAGGAATACTGGGCAATAATTCTTTAGATTTCTTGGATCCGCCCGGCCTTTAACAACAGTGGGCAGTCCATGGCCTTCTTAAATCTCAAAGCCACTTTTCCTGATGCCAATGAGGCGTTCAGGAGGGACAAAAACTTGCCCTCTACAACGGGAAAGGCCATTTCAAACACCTTAGGAGGACAATGGTCTACTGGCGAGCATAATTTATCAGCTGCCTGGTACGCGCCCTTGTTCTCTAGATCCAATAATGAGAATATTTATAACTTCTCACCCTGATAGAAAGGCACCTTAACCACTATCAATTGGCAATGACATAGCAGGGTCTTCCTTACTTCATTCAAGATATCCTTAAATGCATTCATAAAAAAGTCCTGCATCATATTACAGTCCTATCTCCGAGGCCTGCCCTTTAGTCTGGCTTAACTCTTTCAGCAACTTAAAGGTCTCCTTTTGTGGATCATTGGCTTCAGTGATCCTTGTAGCATATAAAGCTGCTTTTATAGGTGCCCAACTCTACTTTATAACTCCTCAGAGCCTCCGGTTCATAAAGATTATGCCATTTCCTTTCACACTGGTGCAGCTTTTGCTTTCCCTCTTGAAGTGTAGGGGTGTACCAGGGGGTGCAGATGACTATCTCTTACTCTTTCCCTATGGGTAGGAGCCACCCTATCTATGGCATTCTGAATCCCACCTAAAAACCATGCACTTTCCTGTTCCACATCCTCAGTGCTGCTAGGCGGGTGTACTGCATCTTAAGGCCTCCACTAATTGGGTTTTATATTTTTTTGACCAGATACGTACTGTATGCCACACTGGCAGACGACAAGCATGCTTAGAAGGCAAGGGGATTGTAAATCCAATTTGGTAAGGATCTGACCAGCTGCAGGGCTCTATCCCTGTTAACCTGGCCAACGGCTGAGTGGCCCATATCAAACTTAGGTGTGGCCCTTCTCATGGGTCTGAGGCTCAACTAATTGCTAAAAGCCCAGCATTTCCATCCATTCACCAAACCCAGCCACATGGGGTCCCTTGGGACAAAATCCCACCAATATCTGATTGTATCTGTAGCACACATCACTCATTAATTCAAGGAATAACTGGTTAAACAGGGGAGTTGGCCGGGGTGGGTGATAAACTGTCGCAGAAACAACACATCTAGACTTCAGGTCCTATGGGTTTATATTTTGGTGGATGGGATATCCGTCACCGTTGTGACGGAGTAATCCGTCCTCCAAGATCTAAAACAGGCCGTAAGTCTCTGAAATAGAAGTCATAAATCTCCAGCGGGACAAGATAGAGGGCTGTAGCCAAAGACAGTTCCTCTAGGCCAGATACCCTTTAGAAAGTATTTGTAGAAGAAGCCGCAAAGTCAATCTGACCGGCGATACACCTCGGACGGATAGGCGAGCAGGTGGGTTCTGGTCTCCTGTATTTTTCTCAGTGCAGTTTTTGGATAAAATATTTTTTAGTTTTCAGTATTAGGATTTGCCCATCTGGGAACATTTAGCACCACTGGATTCAAGCCAGCCTGGCTGATGAAGGGTGACATACCCCGAAACCGGCCCCAGGATGCTTGTTTCTGGTCCAGGGGGGACCTGGCTTGGCAGTTCGGTCTGGACTGTCCCCAAGAGGCACAGGTTCAAGACTGATTTGCATATGGCTGGGTCCAAACTGGGGTGGCGTCGTGGGCAAAAGAACGATGGATGTAACCCAGATCTCTTGACTGGGGGAGAATGTTTGAATCATTCAGCATTCTGTCCATCATTTGTTTCAGTTACAATTTTCACCCTAAGTGGGACGGGTGTCCCAGACGTGGGTCCCTTGCTCACTGTGCCACTGGATTCAAGCTAGCCTGGCTGATGAAGGGTGACATACACCGAAACCGGTCCCAGGATGCTTATTTCCGGTCCAGGGAGGACCTGGCTTGGCAGTTCGGTCTGGACTGTTCCTATGAGGCACAGGTTTAAGACTGATTTGCATATGGCTGGGTCCAAACTGGGGTGGCGTAGTGGGCAAAAGAATGATGGATTTAACCCAGATCTCATGACTGGGGGAGAATGTCTGAATCATTCAGCATTCTGTCCATCATTTGTTGCAGTTACACTTTGAAGGTTCAAGGCAGGCTCCAGGGAGCAAAGCAGTACTTCAAGGTACAGCAAACCAATCTTGCAGATTACACATCAAGTCACAGCAGTGGGCAGTCCTCTGAGAGTACTTTCGCAGGTCTATGAGTGAAATGAAAAGTGTGTCTGAAGGTCCTATTTTTATATTCTGATGCCCTTCCTCTGGAAGGTGGGAGAAGCTTCTAGAAAGGTTCTTTGAAATGCATTGAACTTCCTGACACCCCTGCCCTGGCTCTAAGCTGGCTGCAGTGACAATGTGGGGTCAATATACCCTTTGTCTGAAGGCAGAGCACACCTTGTTCCCTTTCAAGTGGGGCTGTGCTCAGATCCTCCATCCGATCCTACCAGCAGATGGCCCATTGAGGTACACCTAGTCCCTCCATTGTGTGACTATCTGGGAGGAAGTCAAAAGGTTTCATGGCTACACCCAGTCATGTGATCCAAGACAGGCTGCAGGCACAAGAGGCTAAGGGCAGGAAAATGCCAATTTTCTAAAAGTGGCATTTTCAGAATTGTGATGAAAGATTTGACTTTACCATTAAAGATGATTTATTTTTGCAGTTCCAGAGATGCCAAACATGACATAGCTATCTGCTCCCAATTTAAATTTACAGCTTATTAAATGTAATAAGGGATTCCCAATGTTATCCTATCGGAGGGCTAGGCCTCACAGTAGTGAAAAACAAATTTAGGAGTTTTTCACTACCAGGACATGTAAAGCTGAAAAGTACATGTCCAACCTTTTAATTACACAGCACCCTGCCTGATGGGCTACTTAGAGTCTGCCTACCTTAGGGGTGATTTATATGTACTAAAAGGGGCATTTATGGCTTGGTAAGGGGGTTTAAAGGCCAAGTTAAGTAGGTGGCACAATAACTGCTGCAGGCCCATGGGTGGCATTTAATTTACAGGCCCTGGATATATGGAATGCCACTCAAAAAGAGACTCATAAGTAAATTAATTAAGCAAGTCAGACTATGTTTAGGGGAGTGAGTCCAAACACTTTAGCACTGGGTAGCAGTGGTAAAGTGCACACAAAGTCTTAAGGCCACTAAAAATGAATTTCAGAACCACAAATGGAGGTAAGTAGGCAAAAAGTTGGGCGGAGACCTCCCTAAGACTGATAGGTCTAACAGTAGAAGATTGGGTTTTTCTTTGAAGGGGGTGAAATACCCTGTTTAAGTAACAACCACAATCCCTGTTAGGATAAACCACAAAATGTACTATATTAACCTGTGTTTAACCCTCTGGCAACTTGGCACAAAAGCAGTCATGTGAAAGTTAGAAGCAAAGTGTTAAGTATTTATGGAGCACACAAACAGTAATAATGTGAAAATACAACACAAGAAAAATCCAACACATTGAGAAACATCATTAATATATATGACATACGCCCTCTTGGGCTTAATGTTTTTAGCTTTGTAAGGATCGGTCTGGTGAAATCCACTTTATGAATGATTTTCAGCTTGATTCCTGTCGTTTGTATGTAGAGCTTCATTATTTGACAATCATATGTCTATTTGCCACAAAGAACAACTTATGATTACTAAATGAAATTAATCTTGCTGGTTATTGCGCAATCAACTCTGCAAAAGTATACATCTAAAGAATGCTCTAAAGTATCCAGCTCTCTTTGTTGTGGAGGGAGCATTAAACTGCAGACGCCGGAGTTTCCTACTTCCAGTGGGCCGTTTTTTTGCCGCCATATTGGTGGTGAGGCGGTCTAGTCTTTTGGTCATTTCCCCATACCCTATATTTAATCTGGCCATGGCGCGGGAGCGCAGCAGACGCGCGCAGCGGGCGCGCGGCGGCGCGCCAAAGGCAAGCCCGTCTGCGCCCGGACATCGCCAGACACCAGAAACGCTGGCAGTGGCACGATAGGATTGCATACTTATTCCAGGGCTGAGCTGTTGGCCATTAATAATCTGGTAAGCCCTTGTAGCCCGCCTCTGCTCGGTTCCATGGAGGGGCCTTTCTGCTGTCTCTGCTGTGGGTTTGATTCCCACACACTTCTGCCCCCTTCACCCCCCCTTCCTTCGCCCAGGTCTTTTATGAAAATTCTTTTATGAAAATTCTTCACCTTAATGTTCGCTCCCTGGCCAAACATTAGCTGGATGTTTATGATTTGGTACAGGAGGAGTCTCCTGATGTCTTTTTCTTAACAGAAACATGGCTTAGCGATGACATGGTGGCAGAACCCGGCTTAGCGCTTCCTCTAGGCTATAGTATCCTGACCTTAAACAAGGAGTCTAGCGGTGGTGGCATTGCGGTTATCTTTAAGTCCTGCTACACCTGCTCATTTGTCTAAGAGTCTGTGGCGGGCTGCGAATGTGCCCATTTCGGAATCGCTTTTAGCGCTCATTCGACCATGTCAGGGTTGTTAGTCTACCGCCCCCCTGGGCCAGCTAAGGAGTTCAAATCTGCACTTATTGATGTCACCAGTACTCTGGAAATCAGCGCAGCTAATTTTAGTATTTTGGGAGACCTTAATCTGCACTTTGACCTCCAACTTGATAATGAAATTGACAGCTTGCTTGCAGACCTGGCGGCTTGCCAATTAATTCAATTTGTTTCAGGTCCTACCCACATTGCCGGCCATTTGCTTGACCCCGTCTTTTCTAATATTCCCTCCACTTCTGTCAAGACACCCAGTCCAGTATGTTGGTCTGACCACTTTCTGGTCTCTATGTCCTTACCGGCCTTTGAGCCCCCGTACAGAGCCTATCAACAGTCCTCTTTTAAACGCCCTTGGCGTAAACTGAAGCTTGAGGATTTTCATGCCCTTCTCTCTTTACACCCTCCTAAACTGCTTAGTGACTATGATTTGTCGTATAAATCACTCTGTAATTGGATTCTTCATGCTCTTGATTCCCTTATTCCAGCCAAATGGTCTAAAGGCCGTAACTCTGACTCTAACCCATGGTTTAACGATTCTCTGGCCGCTATACGTAAATCTTGTAAAAAGTTGGAGCGTGCCTGGAGAAAGGACTATGACCCTGTGGCTAAAAAATGCTATCAGGCCGCTATCAAGAGTACCATAGGACTATACACTCTGTCCGGGCTGCTTACTTTGCCAATGAAATCAAGTTAAGTCACAACCCGGCCAAGTGTATCTTCAAAATACTTAAGGATCTCAAAGTTAGGAAACTTTTTACTGCCTCCGGGATTATGTCTGAGCAACATTGTGAGGACCTTGCCACTTTCTTTGTTAATAAAGTGGAAACAATCTATAGGTCTTTCTCTTTGGCTCCTCCTTCTCTTGCTGCTCCTCACGGACCCCCTCCTATCCATTCTCTGGAGGTTATTCCTTCCATCTCGCAGGATGAGTTTTTACTACTGAGTGGTAAAGTAAAATCTGGCTCTCCTGTAGATCCTCTGAAGCCTGCCCAGTTCAGGGACTCCCTATCTGTGCTCTTGGCACCTCTGTGCCAGGTTGTTAATACATCTCTTTCCACAGCTGTTGTCCCTAAACTATGGAAGCAGGCTAAGGTAGTTCCTCTACTTAAAAAACCTTCATTGGATCCGGCTAAGTTGGAAAACTTTCGTCCTATATCTCTCCTACCATGGGTAGCCAAGATTGCCGAGGCTCACACTAATAACATCTTAACGGGGTTCTTGAATATTAACGGCACCTTAGACCTCTCCCAGAATGGCTTCCGCCCCGGTCACAATACGGAGACTGCTCTCCTGGCTGTGACCGAACATCTGCGGACCATTCTCGATGCAGGGCACACTGCGGCACTGATACTGCTTGACCTCAGTGCCGCATTTGACACGGTCTCCCACAAGATTCTTTTACATCGTCTGGAGGAGGCCGGTGTCGTTGGCCTAGCTTTGGAATGGTTGAGATCTTTCCTGTCGCAGAGAACATTCCAAGTGACTGCCCCCCCTTTTCTCTCCCGTGTCCAGGCCATTGGGCAGGGTGTGCCTCAGGGCTCTGCTCTGAGTCCTGTACTATTTAATCTGTACATTCAACCTCTTGCTGTAGTGGCTAGGGACAAAGGTCTTACCATGGTCTCGTATGCTGACGACACGCAGTTGGTGGTGGCCCTCTCTGACGACTCCACGCAGGACGCCTCCAAATTTAGGAGTGGCCTGGCGGCAGTCGCGGAGTGGATGACCGCCAACTGCCTCCAGCTTAACGCCAATAAATCTGAGGTGTTGCTGGTGGGGAAAGACAAGGGACTATGGAGTGAGCAATGGTGCCCAACACCCTTGGTAGTGCACCCACCCCTAAGGCGGTGGTAAAAAACCTAGGGGTATGGATGGACTCTACACTCAGCTTCCAGGAGCACACCAAGAAAGTGGCCGGCACTTGTTTCGGCCTCCTCGGGGGACTTAGGCCCCTGCTGGGGTTTTTTGATCCACCCACCCGTCAGTTGATCGTCCAAGCAGCTATCTTATCTAGACTGGACTATGCCAGCTCGCTCCTCTTAGGAGCTAATCAGGCAGAGGTGGTGCACCTGCAGCGAGTTCAAAATGCAGCAGCCAGAGCCCTGCTGGGGCTCCCGCGAAGCTGCTCAACAGCCGGTGCCATTCGGCGGTTACACTGGTTGCCTATGGCCAAGCGGATCAAATTCAAGGCTCTCTGCTTGACCTTTAAAATTTTGAAGCTTGCGTCTCCTGGGATTTTGGCCAACTTGCTGGTACCTTATGTTCCTATGCGCCAGCTGCGCTCCTCGGGGCAATACTTGGTTGCTGTCCCTCGAGTGAACCGTCTCCGTGCCGGGGGACGGTCCTTCCACTGTTTGGCAGCCAAACTGTGGAACTCCCTGCCCTTTCAGATTTGCAGTCTGGATAGCCTGCTGGCCTTCCGAAAAGCCATTAAGACATACCTTTTCCCCGTGGCCTAGTTCTTACCCTCTATGATACTGCTTTCAGCGCCGGGACGCCTAGTTCTTAGCCTCTATGTTACACTGCTTTCAGCGCCGGGACGCCTCTTCGCTGAGGCAGCTGTGCGCTATATAAGTTTAGTTAACATTAACATTAACATTTGTGAGATGGATTTTTGAATACTATCACATTTTTTATTACATGGAATGGATTAGCTCCTGCCAGGGCCAATTTTGAGGCTGCATTGTGTTATTGTCAAATAAGAATTCGGTGAGGAATTTGGATTTATGTTATTATGATGATTATTATCGAGGGCAGCAAAACAGAATGTTGTCATGGAAACGCTATTTTACCAACCAAATATCACCACTCAAAAAGGGACAGACTTTAATGAACAAAATTAGAAAAAACCAGTAGATATAAAAAGTAAATTAAGGGAATGGGGAAAAAATCACAATGAAAGGAATCAATAAATGTTGAGCAGTATTAACCCTTACAAATATGTGAAAGTACATAGAGTACCACGAGGACTGCGAATCTCTTTAATGCAGAGGCATCAAAACACAAGCAGTGAACTCCTCCAAGAGTGGGGGAAACATATCCTGAATACAACTTTGGGGCTTATAGAGATGCTAATCAAGCACACTGAAAAAGCATTGACAACAATTAGAACAAGAATTGGAAAAGTTCAAACTCACAGAAGACCAGAAAAATCTTCTAGCTGATATCAGCATGAGAATAGAATAACGTGAAGAGGAGGTAAAACGCAGAAAACTATTTAAATTCCAGAGAGAAAGAGGATTATGAAGAAGGCAGAATCTTTACTTTTGCAAAGAGATTCAATGCACATTGCAAAAAGACTTGTTAGATCAAACAACAATAGTGTCCAATAGTGAATCCATTCAATCAGACACAGACTAAAAGCAAAGGAAAAGGCTGCTCAAATACAACTTCAAGGGGAATGAAATTTTCTTTTTTAAACGAAATGCACCTTGCTCTCCAACAACAACAATGGGAGAAAAACAGACATATACCAAAGGGAAGAGGAGGAGGACAGGGCCAGGGTACAAAAGAAGGAAAACAAGGAGAGGCAAGAGAGGAAAAGGATCCAGAGAGACCGGGAGTCCGAACCCAAGTAAACATGAAACAGGGGAACAACTAATGGAAAATAACCCTCATGAACTAAGGCCCTAATTACGATGCCGGTCGGACGAGCATCCGACCGGCATAATTGCACTAAAGGGACTGTCCGACAGGTAGTCAGCAGTCCCAATCGCCAAATTAGGATCCGACCGCCGTGGAGGCAGTCGGAAACATGCCTCTTTGCATTGAGGCTTGTGCTGCAGACCGGAAAAGGGCTGCAGCAAAGCCCCAATGCCAAAAGGCATGTTTTTAAACATACCTCACGGTGCCTGCAACATTGGGCATGGTTGTATGTGGGGTCGCCTATGGTGCCCACCCTTGGCCTCTGAGCAGAGGCTGCAGAGGGATGGGGGCTCTGCTAGTAGCCCCCAAAGTTTAATTCTGACAGCCTTTCAATAGCGTTCGGACTGCCATTGAAAGGCCATCGGAAAGGACCATTGTAATCCCTACAGCAGTGCCTGAGCAGGCAAAGCCCTCATTGTAGGGATTACATTCCGACCGCAGGGCCGACGGGCTCTTTGAGCCCATCGGAACCGCACAGTCAGTCCCTTACCCATGCAGTCAGACCGACCGCATTGTAATGCGGCGGTCTGACCACTGCTTCAGATGTCGGTGGGACTGACACCGACGTGCCGTCGGTTTTGGTCCCACTGACATCCCAATGAGGCCCCAAATGTGGTAAATCTATCAATCAGAACAATGATGATTTCAGAAATTGCACTACTCAGAAAGGGTCTGAACACTTGCCCTACATCAAACATAGACAGCACTCAAATGAAAATTCATTTATATAAATATGTGTGCAAAATAAAACTGGCGAAAATCATTACTGAGAAAAAGAGACAAAATTGAGAACATCATACAGAGAGACAAACCAACCTATGAACTTGTTGCAGAGGACATACTCACTCTTATAACTCTAATCACTTTGGATGCAACTGATTATGTAGAAGGTTTGGCAAGCCTATATGAAGAAATAATCCCATTGGGGCTCGCCTAAGTGGAAAAAAAACAAAATCATATTTTTACCCCAACCTTCCTCCCGGGCACAAAATTGACTTATTCCATGGAGTTGTGGTCCATGTCTTATACAGATTACAAAAATAATTCATCTGAAACATAATCTAATCAAACATAAAAAAGATGCATTCATGGCACTACAGGGAGATAAAACCATTGAAATCAAACCTGCAGATAAAGGGGGAAATATAATTTTGACAAAACAGAGTACATAAAAGAGACCAAGCATCAACTATTGGATAAGACATGTTATGTTGGGGTCACAAATAACCCCATCCAACAATTAAAGATTGAATTACACCTGAAACTAGAAAAATGGATGGAATAGAAGATGAACAAAAATACTTGACAATTGAACATCCTGTGGCATCAACTATCTACTTCCTTCCTAAGATCCACAAAGATCAAAGAAATCCACTTAGGAGACCCATAGTGTCTGCAAAAGAATCATTATTGGAACCGGTCTCCAATTACATTGATTACTTTTTAGCCCCCTTAGTAAAGGGGGATAAAAAAGTAAAGTAAGCTCCTCTTTGAGAGACACAGAGGACCTATTACAACACTTGCAAGGAATACCATGGCAGCCAACATACAAACTAATAGCTATAAATGTAACCTCACTGTACTCAAGTATAGAACATAACATAGGACTTCAGGCCTGTGAATATTTTCTGAAAAAGAGAAACATCCATCTGTTCCAACATAATTAAAGTTAATGGAAATGATTGAAATGTGCCAGTTTAATACCATCTTTCTATTTAACAAAGAAATGCTCAAACAAATGACGAGGACTGCCATGGAATTTTCCTTCTCGCCGAACTATGCAAACCTCGCGATAGGTTGGTGGCAGCAACAAGTGGCATGGACACTGGAAAATAATGACTTTGTTGAAAAGGCCATAATGCGGCTATGCTTTATAGATGATCTGTTTCTCATTTGGGAAGGCACTGTGGAGGAATTCGAAATGTACTACATATATGTACTATCCTCAACAACAATATGGCAGTATTAAAATTCATATATGAAATAAAGGAATCTAGAGTAATGTTCCTGGACACAGACATTTATATATGTGACAACATGAGTCATAAACTACATAGAAAATTGACAACCACTAATTCAATCTTACATGCAGATAGCTTCCATAAAACATGTTTAAAGTGGACCACTTCACATGGCAAATTCTTGTGAATCAAAAGAAACTGTTCGCAAGAAGAAGAATTTGAGAAGCACAGCTTAGAAACATGCTTAGAAACAAGCAAGTGCTTCCAAACAAGGAAATACCCTATCAAAGCTTGTCTTCAAAAAGTAAAATCTAGAACAGAACACAGATATTACAAGGGAAAGAAAGACTATCCGATTCTGTACACATCTGATTGATAACTACTTTCTCAGCAGAATCAAACAAACTTCATAAGACACTAGAAAACACTGCGGACTATTAGAATTAGATCCAGTAATTGCTTACGTAATAGGAAGCCATCCATACATAACATTTAAAAGAGCATGCAATTTAAAAGATAATGTGGTACTCAATTAAAAAACTGCAAAATGTGAAGAGACACACGAACCAACTCAGTATATACCCACCAGTGAGTATGGAGACGAACCGTCGTCAAACCATGAAATATGAAAAAAATGGGAATGATGTGCAGACTTAATGGCCAATGGTAATTCAGGCCACGGAGGGCGATATCAAGGAATGATCAAAATAACAAGGTTGTAATATATACCCACCGGAGGGCATGAATAGGAATTATCATATCATAAAAAATGAAAAATTGAAAAAAAATGTGCAAACTTAATGGGCAACGGAAAATTATACGGACGGCCATAATATGGAATAATCACAAAAACAACAAATGTACATCTGGGAACAAGATATTTTCAAATGTATATGAAAAAAAAAAGCAAGAAAAATTGTGGTTTGCGCATTGAGAAACCAGCCCACTGGAGGGCCGCTATATCAGAACATCTAAACGCCAAGAGTGTACGTTATAAAATTATGGCTGCATTTCAGACAAAGATACACACATATTAAAATGTGGAAATTTGGAGCGTGGTAACTGCTCGCCACAAACAGAGAACTGCAAGAACCAGAGTGCATTGCGAAATGATGAAGTCAACAGCAGGTAGACAAGCTTGATCACTTGAATTAATGTCATATACAAATGAGCAATAAAGGAATCATGTGCAAAAAAATACATTTTATGGCCAATGGACAATCTGAATGAATGGAAACATAACCGTCACCAATCATTATAAGGGCTTGTAACCCAACAATTGAAAAAAACCAAAAAGGAAGAAGACCTGTTTCATTCAGAATGCATGCTCTCTCTATGTACCATTCTTTGCACATACTCACCTATTTGATAATCTAGTGAGCCCTTTTCTGAACTTCATTAACTACAACTCCCAGAGGATGGGAGGCTGTAATGGAAATAAGTAGAATCAGGAAAAGGGATATAAACAGCAATCAATGTAGGACTGAACTAATAACCCGTGAACAAGGTTCATGGAGACCAACACGCATAGGGTTTGATCTGCGAACCTCCTTTTCAATAAAATTAAATGCAATTCCTGATCATGAGTGCGACTCATTTTGTTACAAGGAGTAACATTTATGTAGAGATAGAAACGGTCTGATCCTGCCGTTTGATCCCCACCACAGACACATAAGAGCGCTGCAATAGCTCAAAACATGCTCTAAAGACATCTATGTTGTAAAGGCTGCATCATAAGACTGGAAATGCGTTGGGTAGTTGAAGTCACCGTATAATGAAGAAAAATTACTTTTCTGTATACGACGAATATAAATGAAGTAAATTCATACAATGAAGAACTCAAGGAAAAATAAATAAAATGCAATTTCAATCAACCACTCTGAATGATAATTATTGTTTGAATTCAGGAAATATTTCGTAAAGAACCTGCGGGTCGCAGTAAAGTGCGTGGGGGAGCCGGCTAGTGGGACCACTTCCAGCACGTATGCCATATTTTATACAGAGGTGCAATGCAAGACATTGCACATACCTAGAAGCACATGGTGATACAACATTAGAATTCACATGAGAAACAAGAAGTGCGCACATGGAATTTTGCCTAATAAAAGATGTATTTTGCCAGGTTGAAATGGCAGTTTAAAACTGCATTACAGGCTACAGTGGCAGGTCAGAGATATGTTTTAAAAAGCTACTTTGTTGGTGGCAAAATGAGTGCAGCAGGCCCACTAGTAGTATTTAATTTACAAGCCCTGGATGCAGGTAGTACCATTTACGGTTCACTGACCAGAATATCGACCCCTTAAATATTGCAATACAAAAATACTGTGAGCAAAATATCGTTGACCAAAATATCGTCATCATATCTTTATAATGGTAAGTACAAAAATATCGAAAAACAAATATCGATGCAATTAATATCGTTGTACTAAATATCGTTTAAAAAATATATATAAAATAAATTAATAAATATTAAATAAAATAAATAACATAATTTAAAAAAGATTAAATAAATGTAATATATATTTTAACAAATATAAGAAATTAACTCAATTTAAAAAAGTTAAACACACATGTATAATAATTAATATATATGTTTACATATATCGACTTAAAAAGCAATTTTTAAACTAATACTTTAAATTTATATTATCATTTAAAAATTATTAAATAATGTAATATTACAAAAAATAAATATATATATACATATACTAATAAAATAAAATGTTACAAAAAACAATCCATTCTAAATAAATAAAAAAACTAAACAACTTAATATTCTTAATCTGTAGTAAAACACTTTTAACAGATGAAAAACATCAATAATTAAAAATATTATAATTTTAAATACACATAAAGACAATAATATAAATTATAACAATATCAAATAAAAAATAAAATATAACATTTATTACATATACTATTTCTACTACAATGTATTTAAAACTAGCTAAAGTATTATAATAAATGTATACAAAAACGTACAATTCAAGGCAAAAATAAAAAAACATTTACAAATCTCCCTCCAATAAATGCAATAGTAGTAAAAATATTTAATTACAGATATGTTTTATTTACTATAACCATTTAAGCCACTACAACAGAAGGGAAACTGTTGCAGTACAGAAGGGTAACATTTACTACTAGCACTCCAATCAAAACAACAGTAGGGAAAGTGTTGGATTGCGGAACAGTAAAATTAACCATTCCCACTCCACTAAGTACGACAGTAGGGAAAGTGTTGGATAGCGGAGGGGTAAAATTTACTATTCCCACTCCAGTCAGTACTACAGTAGAGAAAGTGTTGGATTGCGGAGGGGTAACATTTACTATTCCCCTCCAATAAGTGTAACAATAGGGAAAGTGTTGAACTGCAGGGGGTAAAACTTACTATTGTCACTCCAATAAGTGCAACAGTAGGGAAAGTGTTGGATAGCAGAGGGGAAAAATTTACTATTGTTACTCCAATAAGTGCAAAAGTAGGGAAATAGTTGGATAGCAGAGGGGTGAAATTTACAATTTCCACTCCAGTCAGTACAACAGTAGGGAAAGTGTTGGACAGTAGAGGGGTACAATTTGCTATTCCCACTCCGGTCAGTACAACAGTAGAGAAATTGTTGGATTGTGGAGGGGTAACATTTAACTATTCCCACTCCAATAGGTGCAACAGTCGAGAAAGTGTTGGATTGCAGAGGGGTAACATTTACCACTCCCACTCTAATAAGTGCAACAGTAGAGAAAGTGTTGGATAGAGGAGGGGTAACATTGACTATTTCCACTCCAATAAGTGCAACAGTAGGGAAAGTGTTGGATAGCAGAGGGGTAAAATTTACTATTCCCACTCCGGTCAGTACAACAGTAGTGTAAGTGTTGGATAGTGGGGGGGTAAAATTTACTATTCCTACTCCAGCAAGTTCAACAGTAAGGAAAGTGTGGGACTATAGAGGTAAAATTTACTAACTTGGGTTGGCGATCTGAAACCGCAATTACGATGCGACTGCACATGGTGGGGTCGCAGACTCCCATTTCCCTATGGGAGCTTGTGCAGCGGTCATAAACCGGCTGCAGCACAAGCTGCCATAAAGAAATGGGATACCAAAGGGGATGATGGACGGAGCGTTAGAGCAAATCAAACACTCACCCCAGTCAACTGATCTGGGTTTAATCCATCATCATTCTTTAGCTCACTCCACCACCCCAGTTCAGACATGGCCATATGCAAATCAGTCTGACCCTGTGCCTCATGGGAACAGTCCAGCCCGAACTGCCAAGCCATGTCTTCCCTGGACCGGAAACAAGCATCCTGGGACCGGTTTCGGGTTCATAACCCTCATCAGCCAGGCTATCTTGAATCCAGTGGCAAAGTGAGCAAGGGACCCACGTCTGGGCATACCCTGCCAACTTAGGGCGAACAAAGCGATACCAAAGGGGATGATGGACGGAGCGTTAGAGCAAATCAAACACTCACCCCCAGTCAACTGATCTGGGTTTAATCCATCATCATTCTTTAGCTCACTCCACCACCCCAGTTCAGACATGGCCATATGCAAATCAGTCTGACCCTGTGCCTCATGGGAACAGTCCAGCCCTAACTGCCAAGCCATGTCTTCCCTGGACCGGAAACAAGCATCCTGGGACCGGTTTCGGGTTCATAACCCTCATCAGCCAGGCAATCTTGAATCCAGTGGCAAAGTGAGCAAGGGACCCACGTCTGGGCATACCCTGCCAACTTAGGGCGAACAGAGCGATACCAAAGGGGATGATGGACGGAGCGTTAGAGCAAATCAAACACTCACCCCCAGTCAACTGATCTGGGTTTAATCCATCATCATTCTTTAGCTCACTCCACCACCCCAGTTCAGACATGGCCATATGCAAATCAGTCTGACCCTGTGCCTCATGGGAACAGTCCAGCCCTAACTGCCAAGCCATGTCTTCCCTGGACCGGAAACAAGCATCCTGGGACCGGTTTCGGGTTCATAACCCTCATCAGCCAGGCAATCTTGAATCCAGTGGCAAAGTGAGCAAGGGACCCACGTCTGGGCATACCCTGCCAACTTAGGGGCGAACAGAGCGATACCAAAGGGGATGATGGACGGAGCGTTAGAGCAAATCAAACACTCACCCCCAGTCAACTGATCTGGGTTTAATCCATCATCATTCTTTAGCTCACTCCACCACCCCAGTTCAGACATGGCCATATGCAAATCAGTCTGACCCTGTGCCTCATGGGAACAGTCGAGCCCGATCTGCCAAGCCATGTCTTCCCTGGACCGTAAACAAGCATCCTGGGACCGGTATCGGGTTCATAACCCTCATCAGCCAGGAAGAAATGGGAGTCACAGTAAATCCCTGCATCGTGTGGTAGGCACCTCACCCTCGGCCCCCAACCCGGGTCCGCGGAGGGAAGGTGGCCCTGCTTGGGGCCCCCAAAGTCACTTTTCGACAGTTTTTCCATGTCGGAAAGCCTGACATGGAAAGCCTGTTGAAAACTGACATCATAATCCCGACGGTGGAAACGCCGTCCGTATGGATTATGGTGGTGGTTCCCACTGGCCGACGTACTCTATGAGCACGTCGTAAGCCATCCGGAATGACCAGCCGGTGTGAATTCCGACAGCTGTAATCGTAATACGGCGGTCGGAATTAAAACCAAGGATGTTGGTCGGAAAGTCTCCGACCTGCGGTCGGAAGCTTTCTGACCGACACCCTAATTAGGCCCTAAATGTCATTTAAATAATTCACAGTGTTTAACAACTAATTATTGATTAAAATTCATTTACTCCCCGCCCTGTATCCCTTTAAACCCCACAACCCACACCTAAAAAAAATTAATCAAACAACTAAGCATAATTAATTATCAATGTATTAATTAATTTTAATTACTAAATAATTATTAATTAATTAACAATAAATTACTTCCCACCCTTACCCTTATAAACCCACAGCCCCAAAAATTATTAAACTATTAACATAATTAATTATTAATTAATCAATAATAATTTATTTAAAAAAATATTAATTAATTAAAAATAAATTACTTTCAACCCTTTACCCCTATAATCCCACAACCCACACCCAAAAAAAGTTACACAATTAACATGTTTAATTTTCAATTAATTAATATTAATCAACAATTCATTAATAATGAATTAAAAATAAATTACTCACCCCATAAACCCCACAAACCTTAAAAAAATATATATTAACACAATTTACATAATTAATTATCAATAAAATAAATATTTTTTAATAAAATAATAATCTTAAATTTGTTATAATTAAATTACTTCCCACCCTATACCCCTATAACACCCACAACCCGCTACAGAACTAAACAACACAAAATGTAATTAAATTAAATATAATAACTACTAAAAACGTAACAAATATATTAAAAAAAAAAACAATAATCATACAAAAAATTACATCATATACATTTAAAATATAAACTAAAATACATCACAATATTTAAAAATCGATATTTTAAACAACTATATTTTTGCAAACAATATTAATGACTTTGATATTTTAAAAATCAATCTTACTTACCTTCAAATCAATATTCTTGACATCAATATTCTTGACATCGATATTTCCATGTCACAATATTTTTGACCCGATATTCTTTTAAACTCAATATTTTGTCTGAATACCACCATTTACTGGGGTCTTACAAGTAAATGAAATGTACCTATCAGGAATATGCCAATTGTACCATGTTTTAAAGAGAGAGCAGAAGCACTTTAGCACTGGTGGATAGTGGTAAAGTGCAAAATGTCCTAAAGCCAACAAAAACAAATTCAGCAAAACAGAAGGGTTGAACGCAAAAAGTTTGGGGGTGATCGCTACAAAGAGGGCCAGGTCCAACATATTCCCACTGGGATTGGTGCGTGGCTGATTAGAGGTACAACGGTGGGGCTAGGCATAGGTGTTAGCTACATCTTCCTCTTATGCCTCTTTGAAGTTAATTCAGTTCTTGGGCACACCCCAGATGGTCAGTTTGCCAGAGGAACAGAACACATCCCCACACCCAAGGCCTTCATCTCAGCTCTCAGAGAAAGTTCACAGGTCATCAAGTGGCCTATTCAGCT
The DNA here is from genome assembly GCA_963921515.1 of Calotriton arnoldi. NCBI lineage: Eukaryota > Metazoa > Chordata > Amphibia > Caudata > Salamandridae > Calotriton > Calotriton arnoldi. The sequence goes on from CAWUFW010018026.1 coordinate 205,879, forward strand.
CCTGAGTGACAGTTGGAACCTCATGCAAATAGGCTTCTACAGGCTTTAGGCAGGGGAGAGATGACTTTCTAAAAGTACCGTTTTCCAAAATGTTTATTACAAATCCATCATTACCAGGGAATTGTAAGAGAGAAAAACACTCTAGCGGGATAAATTAGTCTTTTTAGTTAACAATTACTCATTCATTATTATTGGACAAGAATATAATTTATGTAATTCATTAGTGAAAATGTTATATCCAGATACCTCCTTTTGCGATTTTGACAAAATCTCCATATTTCTTATATATTCAAAGACAATTTATTGTGTAGGTGTAGCAAAGTCATCTTTTTTGTCTTGATCGCCCCCATCTTTTGAGTTGTACTAGTGGGTACTGATTCTGAACGTGCCGTGGGCTTGGCTAACTCGGCCCAGGGCCAGTGCTCTGTTTAAAAGGTATATGCTAATTGTTGTAATTACAATTGGTTCAGACACCATGCCTGTAAGTCACTAGTATATGGTAGGGCATGTAGGTTTGGAAACCCCTGTGGACCTAATGCACTTAAGTGTGCACTGCTCTGGTGTCTGGTGTCATTTTAAAGCCAGCTCTGCCTTGCAGGGTGGTTTTAAAATAGATCTGTGTCCAAATTTGACTTTCAGATTAAAAGTATATCCAAAGTCTAAAACTACCTTTTTATTACAGAAAAGTCACCCCTAATGTCTGCCCTCGGTGCCCCAAGGGTAGGGCGCAATATTAATAAAAGCAGGGATATTCTAAAAGATGTTTTTTATGCCCTGGTGAGGGAAAAATAGCCAAAGTGGTTTTTACCCATTGTAGTGCTGCTAGCTCCATTGGCTAACATGGGAAGACTTTATTAAACTTTAATAAAGTCTAACTTTTGACAGGAGTGAGCTAGTGACATCATTCAAAGTATCTAAATAATAGTTACAATAAATCCAACAACTTTCCAAGGTCAGATTTATTATAACTATTGCAGGAAGGAGTTTTAGAACTTACTTTCCTGAAGTTACTTACAGCAACCCTCTAGCAGCCTCTTCTGATTGGCCAGCCTTTGACAGCCTGAGCCAAGCTGTTTCCTGATTAGGTGTGAAGAGGTTTGGGGCTCAATCAATTCAGCCATTTGGTGGGAGGAAGTTTGGTTTCTGGATAAGCCAGGGACAGGAAGGGGGCTTGGGAGATAAACTGGTCTTCAAAGGGAAAAGCTCAGATGTCACAGGACCCAGGACAGCCCCCACGTCCTTGAACCCCAGCCAGACGGGAGCCTCTCTAATTAGATTAGGAGAGGGTCTGAAAGGGGAGCATAGGGAAAAGTTAGCCACACCTGTGGGTTGGGATAGCCAGACCTGAACTCCAAGGGGAGATTTTCTGAGATGTGCATTCTGGGACAAATATATGCTACGCTTCCCAGGGAGTTGTCATGGCAGAGGGTGGCAAGTTGAACCCCATTGGTTAGGGTAAGCTGCAAGAGCACCTCAGATCCCTGCCTGGAAACATCTGGAGAAGAAGAACTGCCCTGCTGGATCCTTGGCTGCACATGAGAGAACTGCACTCAGAAGGACTGCACCTTCTGCACTCCAAAGGCTCCACAACAGAAGGGCTTGGCCTGTCTTGAATGATAAGTAGAAAAGTGCTGGAAGTAGCCACCTACAACATCCACTTCAAGTACAACTCCAGCTGGGCAGCTTCACCTGGATTTTACTTGGATTAACCAGGTGCATTGTTGGAGTTGGAGTCCCAGACCTCAAGAGGCAAACCAGAGCTTTTGAACCCATTAGCCGGTGCGGTGGACCTTTTCTGACCCTCAAGAAACCTTTCAGAAGAAGACATGAAAGTTTGCAATCTTTTTGCCAACTTTTGTGAAGTTTGCCCCACTGAAAGCTCAAGCTCCTCACTATCGAGGACAAATACAAAGACCTCCAGGACTCACCAAGGCCTCAGGCTGCAGCAGGCTCGCGTCGTCAAATCAAAATACGGATCTGAGGACTTGATCAGTCGATGTAGAGAGAAAAGGCTCCAAAAAAGTGACTAAGTCAGAAGGTAAAAAGTTGACCACTCATCGTATCCGGCCTGCGCTCCATCGTAGTGGGCCTGAAACTTTGACTTTGTCCCAGTCCAGCGTGACCAGATAACCGCGGTTGGTGCTTTACATGTCTAGGCACTAGAAAGCACATTTTTTAATTTAAACTTCAACAATTCATTTCTCTGGTTCCCTACATTGCATATTTGTTGTTGTGGTGTCATTTTAAAGATAAAAATATTCTCCATTCTTATAAATTGGTGTTAGATTTTTATTGTGCTGTGTATTTAACTTAGTTACTTGTTTGGTGATATTAAATGCTTTACACGCCTGTCTCCTAAGTTAAGCCAGACGGCTTGTCAGCCAAGCTATCAAGGGTTAAGCAAGGTTTAATTTATTAAGACTTGACTGGACCTTATTTGTGATTTTGGTTTTATTACTAGCTGTAGGTACGAACCTGCACCTACTAATAAACCCCCTTCCAACAGTAGGTAAATATTTCAGAAAAAGTTACAAAGTCTTTGTTGGAAAATGGCCCTCTCTGAAGGGTCACTCCAAACTTTTTACCTTCGCCCTCCTCTTTTAGCTAAATTATTTCTGAAGACTTTAGGACTCTGGGCACTTTATCACTGCTGACCAGTGCTAAAGTGCATGTGCTTCTCCCCTAAACATGGTAACATTGGTGTATACACAATTGGCATATTTAATTTACTTGTAAGTCCCTTGTAAAGTGGTATACCATACCTATGGAATTTAAATTAAATGCTACTAGTGGGCCTGCAGCACTGATTGTGCCACCCATACAAGTAACCTCTCAAACCTGTCTCAGGCCTGCCACTGCAGGGCCTGTGTGTGCAGTTTACTGACAATTCATCTTAGCATTTAAAACCCTTTGCCAAGCCGTAGACTCCCCTTTTATTACACATAAGTCACCCATAAGGTAGGCCCTAGGTAGCCCATAAGACAGGATGCTGTGTAAGTAAAAGGTAGGACATGTACTTTAAGTTTTGCACATCCTGGTAGTGAAAAACATCTACATTTGTTTTTCATTACTGTGAGACCTATTGCTCTCATAGGTTAACATTGGGAATGCCTTAGTACACTTTTAAGCTGTAAATCCTGATTAGAAAGGAGTGGCTGTGGCATGTTTTATATCTATAGAATGGGAATGACAAATCCTCTTTACTGGTAAAGTTGAATTTACCATTACTATTTTAGAAATTCCACTTTTAGAAAGTGGACATTTCTCTGCTCGTACTGCACTGTGCGTCTGCAGCCTGACTCCAATACACATCTGGGTGGGTGACAGCTACACTTTGAGCATTCCCTCTAGACAGCCACACATACAGGAAGGTTAGATGTGTCTAACTACTCATGTGCATGCATCTGAATTATGATGGCTCTTCCTGGGCATGAATGGAGGGAGAGGCTGAAACTCACATCTGAATAGGTAGTGGCCTGACCCACACAAAGGGCTGATTACCCTATTAAGTACTGGGTCTCTGACCCCTCCAAATCAGACACTTATGGACCTACAACTGGACTCTGTCAGAAGAACTGCTGTGCTGCATCAAAGACTGACACTCTGCTGGACTGCTGACCTGGAAATACTACTTCTCTCTTGTGCTGCCCTGCTGCTCTCTGACTCTGCTGAGGAGAGTTGGACTCTGCTTTTGCAAAAGAGTCATCTTCAAGTGCTAGTTGGCTTGCATCCTGTTTCTTGAGACCAAGGGATAGCAAATTTTCTACCCCTGCTACTGTGCCTGGCTCACTGGAAGTAGATCCAAATACTTGCTTCATAGAAATTGATGCATCTCCAGTATGTGTGTAGCAGAACTGGAGCATCGACCTGGCTGCGGGAGTAGAATCTGTGCATCGCTCTTGGAACCAATGCATCACCTTGAGAACCCAACACATTGAAACCGCGCATCTGTGCCACAACATTGTGGAGAGATCAACGCATCCTTTGACTGTGTGGAGAAACCCGGCACATCGCACTTCGGAAACAACGCATCTCGGCTCGGTGCTTCGTCTACGGAACCGAAGCATTGCCACCACTGCAGGATCGACATCGACACATCGCTTGACTGCACACCACATCTCGCACTTGTGACCAGAAAAAATTGACTTTGTTCACCGAGCTTGCGTGGGTCCTGTAGCTGGCCTGTGTTCCATCGTGGTTGGCCCGAACTATTGACTTTGTCCCAGTTCAACGCGACCGGCTAACCACCATTGGCGCTTATTGATTCTGTGGGCTAGAACTCTTTTTAATCTTTAAAAATGTTTAACTCAACTTCTACACATTGGATTTTTGTTGTTTAGGTCTTGATTTATTTATAAAAGTATTGTCTTTTTTTTTTAAGCCAGCATGGAGTCTTTTGGGTGTGTACATGTATTACTGTGTGTGTGTGTGTGTGTGTGTGTTTGTAGCACAAATACTTTGCACATTGACTCTTTAGATGAGAATGACTGCTCAGTGCCAAGTTACAACAGTGTGAGCACAGGTTATTTCTAAGTGGGTATCTAACTTACCCTGACTAGAGTGGTGGTCCCTATTTGGAAAGGGGGCATACCTCTGCCAACTAGAGACTCCATTTCTATCAGTTTTTAAGACATACATCACACTATCCTTGTGTAAGATACATAGTTGCAACATGGAACAGCCCAATGTACATTTCTGAAGGGAGCCCGTTGAGAGATAGTCCACTTTGTCTTGAGTTGTCAACTAAATTTATGTGCAAAGCATCAGTTTGGATTTCTAATAGTCTGTAGTCAATGCGTATCGGTCTGTCAAATTTTTGAGAATAAAAACCAAAAAACAGCAAACGAAATCCTAAAGAATTAAATTGCATAGTCACGTATGTTAATATGGGTACATGCTCTAGTGTCCGTATCTAGAACATAGTTATGTGGAGTGTAGTATGCATACCAAAACATCTGAGATAGAACCTTACAACGAAAAATTAAATGTTTTCCCCATACTGTATAATAAGTAACTCTACAATGGGTTACCGAGTGTATAGATGTATCACTTCTAGGTCGTGTGTGCTGCAAAGAAGTACATTAAAGTAAACTCTGTACTCTGCTATCATCGAAAGCACCAAAGTGAAAATCAAAAGCAACTCTGCCATGTAAGTCACCCATTATGCGGTTACCTGGAGGAGAAAAGGGGATTACTTCTATCCTCAAACAAGCTGGTGCAATGTTTTTACCAAAGGCCACCTGTATCAAAGCCATCAGGCAAGGTCAATTAATGTATTATAGTAATTACATATGTGGTAAATATATAAAGGAGATATGATTTAAAATAAATGTAATCTGGAAAGGCAGCACAGGGTAGATTGAAACGCTAGCATTTACTTATTAATTCTGGGGATGATGTGCGCTAATAGCCAAAGAGTAGACAGTCAACACAAATGTAGGAGTGGTTCTGAAGTCTGTGCATGGGCCTCCAGGCACCTCACTAGCTTGCAGCCTGCACATTGAAAGAATTAACTTTGTACCTGTTTCCTAGGTGGCGATAGCATTATTATATTTACTATTGTATCCTAATACTTTGTTATGGAACTACTAACCCTTCTACAGTGAAAATATGTTTCGATGCTTTTTCACTTTAAGAGCATGATTAATATTAAACTTGACATGCTCTACTTTTAAATACAATGCAACCAGCTTTATGGACATTAAGGCCTACTAAGGGATGACATTATTATTTAAACGAGATCTTTAAGATGTCCAAGAGAATTGCTGTTTGATATCACGTATTTTGAATGTGTTAACAGCATTTCTCTGCTACTTTGAAAACCAGTGGTGGCTGGTGGCATTTGAAAGTGGTGAGCGTAAAAGTTGGGTATGAGTGTCACATCGGGAGCAAGCGAATCGCACCAGCACGATCAACAGAAAGGGAGTTTGGGGGATCTCCTCCAGAGAAAATTTTGAAGAAAACAGTGGCAAATGGTGCATTTAAAGAAAATTTGAGAAAGAAAGAAGGTTGATAAAGTAATTGTGAACATGTAGTCTTGAACTTTCTAAACACATTAAAAACTGCCACATATCTTTCTGCATTAAATATGTTCAACAGTTACTGTAGTGTGCAAATTGTACAGTACGCTGAAACTATGGAAATGTCGCACACAAGCAATCTGAAAACCCGCAGAAAGCAAATTTAATTTCTTCCAATGTGAATGTCACCATCAACGCTGGACATAACTGTCAATTAACACATAAAGAAAATACAGAAGGCAAATTCAGTGGCTTTAAATGTGAATGTCACCGACTGTGACCAGCTTTCCCTTCCTCAAGACTGTATGGCGTTATTTAGGTTTACTTTCACTCTACACACTCCAGCAGGCAGCAATGACTGGGGAGAAAATATTTCAGCTCAAAATGTATGCCTTCACAACAATAAAACCAGTAATTTACACTTTTTGCATGGCTTTCAGTTTCAACAAAAAGGAGTTCGGACAAATGCCAGTGCCAAGTTTTCATATAAATTAAATATCACCACTTTTCAAGATGCCTCAGGCTGCTCCATAGTATACAGTCTGTCACTCCTAGATCACAAACACATATCGTAAAAGGCAGGTGCGTCACGCTTTGATCATTCACCCTTCCTACACAGTGTCTTAATAGTGGATAGAGGCCGCTACTCCAGTCGGGCTCTGAAGAACTTCACCACTCGCTCTTTAAACTTTAGCTCTTGCAAGAATCCTGTTCGCTCACAAAATAAATATTAACAAGAACAAAACATAGATCGGCTAAAATAGTCTTTATATGTTTATTTGAACATGATTAGCATGAGTTTAACATGCATGAATATCAACTGTCCCAACTAATCAGAACCGAAAATTGACACACCGCGGCAGAATTCTCTACAAGTTAGTTGTGTATCCGTGGTTTGTTTTCGTGACTCAATTTAGAAATATGTGTTCATATACACATCAGAAATAGATGTAATTAAATAAGTGCGCCACTATTATTTCGTTTATAAATTGTATGATTTCATACAGTTGTTTTCGCCCACACCGGTTTTACCACACACCACGAAGGGCCGAGGCATCTGCAGGACCACGCGGCAGACACACTAAGGAAAGTGCTGGCCATGTAATAACGTGCCTGGCAGGACATTTCGCTATAACATTATACATGTTATTATATAAATTATATAATAGCACAGGGATGCGTCAAATTTCTCTAAAATCACAATTCCACTAAACGAAATTTTTTTAAGCAAGTGGTTTGCCGGCGCGCCAGTCCAAACAAATATGTGTTCATGTTATTCAAAAATGTATTTCCATTTCCCACAGCCTGCTCCCTGAACAACGTGTGACGAACGCGAAGATAGTGAAATATTTCATGTACTGATTTCATATTCGTCTTGTGAACGCGGATACAGGTGGAAGGAAGGCTCTGAAAGCACAGTAAATGCCCTCTCTCTTTAAAACGCAACTCGCAGTGTTTTGTGTTAGTATGAGCCTCGTGGGGTGTCCCCACCCCTCATTACTGCGCCCCTTCTTACCTGTACCCAGAATGTAGAACCACAACCCACTGTGGGTCCCGCCAAGCTGTCGCCAGTCGTGGTTCGTGCTCCAATACTCGCGGGGGAGGGGGGGGTGTTAGGGGTCGCGCGCGGCGGGGGAGATTAAAATAAAGCACCACCATAAACACTATTAAGAAAACTAAACTTACCGGATCCGCGCCGCCTCTGCTGCAAGTCCTCCTGGGCCGGGGTCCGGTTGGCGCCTTGGCAAGTACCGCCTGCTCTCAGCCAATCCAGACGCTGCTCCAGCAGCAGCGCCAGGATTGGCTTGAGCAGTAGTGCGCATGTTCTGATTAGGGCTTAAAAATGTTTGCGACCAGCCCGAATATGCGCACTAGGCTGCTCATTAGAAGAGCAGCATGGAACAACCCTCGCTCTTCTAATGAGCAGCCTAGTGTGCGCATGTTCAGGGCTGGTCGCAAAATGTTTAAGCCCAAAACAGAACATGCGCACTCTTGCTGTGCACTCCACCGACCACCTGTGACAGTGGAATCTGTGGATGTCAATCAGACTGAACTTGCAGCTGAACTCTAGTGCTGCCCCGCCCCCTTCTAAGCCGACTGCCTCTGGCGGCCTGGGAATCGGTCCGGATACAGGCCAGCCGCCAGGATTGTACTATTGTGTGAGAGTTAGTGACGGAAACGCTCGGTGGGGCAACGCCCAAGCGCCCCAATGGACGCACCGCCCTTGTTGAAAACTAAACTTGGTTATTTCAATAAAATGCTGCTTTCCCTTTCTAGTGGCGCCAGCATCAAGTTGCGATAAAGTGACCCCTGCCTTGACAGAAAACATGCCTAAAAAGCTGACTGGCATAACTGAATATTGCAATCTAGCAGGGGCGGTGCGTCCATTGGGGCGCTTGGACGTTGCCCCACCGAGCGTTGCCGACACTAACTCTCACACAATAGTACAATCCTGGTGGCTGGCCTGTATCCGGACCGATTCCCAGGCCGCCAGAGGCAGTCGGCTTAGAAGGGGGCGGGGCAGCACTAGAGTTCAGCTGCAAGTTCAGTCTGATTGACATCCACAGATTCCACTGTCACAGGTGGTCGGCGGAGTGCACAGCAAGAGTGCGCATGTTCTGTTTTGGGCTTAAACATTTTGCGACCAGCTCTTAACATGCGCACACTAGGCTGCTCATTAGAAGAGCGAAGGTTGTTCCATGCTGCTCTTCTAATGAGCAGCCTAGTGCGCATGTTCGGGCTGGTCGCAACATTTTTTAAGCCCTAAACAGAACATGCGCACTACTGCTCAAGCCAATTCTGGCGCTGCTGCTGGAGCAGCGTCTGGATTGGCTGAGAGCAGGCGGTACTTGCCAAGGCGCCAACCGGACCGCGGCCCAGGAGGACTTGCAGCAGAGGCGGCGCGGATCCGGTAAGTTTAGTTTTCTTAATAGTGGTTATGGTGGTGCTTTATTTTAATCTCCCCCGCCGCGCGCGACCCCTAACACCCCCCCTGCGAGTATTGGAGCACGAGCCGCGACTGGCGACAGCTTGGCGGGATCCACAGTGGGTTGTGGTTCTACATTCTGGGTACAGGTAAGAAGGGGCGCAGTAATGAGGGGTGGGGACACCCCACGAGGCTCATACTAACACAAAACACTGCGAGTTGCGTTTTAAAGAGAGAGGGCATTTACTGTGCTTTCAGAGCCTTCCTTCCACCTGTATCCGCGTTCACAAGACGAATATGAAATCAGTACATGAAATATTTCACTATCTTCGCGTTCGTCACACGTTGTTCAGGAAGCAGGCTGTGGGAAATGGAAATACATTTTGAATAACATGAACACATATTTGTTTGGACTGGCGCGCCGGCAAACCACTTGCTTAAAAAATTTCGTTTTAGTGGAATTGTGATTTTAGAGAAATTTGACGCATCCCTGTGCTATTATATAATTTATATAATAACATGTATAATGTTATAGCGAAATGTCCTGCCAGGCACGTTATTACATGGCCAGCACTTTCCTTAGTGTGTCTGCCGCATGGTCCAGCAGATGCCTCGGCCCTTCGTGTGTGTGGTAAAACCGGTGTGGGCGAAAACAACTGTCAGAAATCATACAATTTATAAACTAAATAATAGTGGCGCACTTATTTAATTACATCTATTTCTGATGTGTATATGAACACATATTTCTAAATTGAGTCACGAAAACAAAACACGGATACACAACTAACTTGTAGAGAATTCTGCCGCAGTGTGTCAATTTTCGGTTCTGATTAGTTGGGACAGTTGATATTCATGCGTGTTAAACTCATGCTAATCATGTTCAAATAAACATATAAAGACTATTTTAGCCGATCTATGTTTTGTTCTTGTTAATATTTATTTTGTGAGCGAACAGGATACTTGCAAGAGCTAAAGTTTAAAGAGCGAGTGGTGAAGTTCTTCAGAGCCCGACTGGAGTAGCGGCCTCTATCCACTATTAAGACACTGTGTAGGAAGGGTGAATGATCAAAGCGTGACGCACCTGCCTTTTACGATATGTGTTTGTGATCTAGGAGTGACAGACTGTATACTATGGAGCAGCCTGAGGCATCTTGAAAAGTGGTGATATTTAATTTATATGAAAACTTGGCACTGGCATTTGTCCGAACTCCTTTTTTGTTGAAACTGAAAGCCATGCAAAAAGTGTAAATTACTGGTTTTATTGTTGTGAAGGCATACATTTTGAGCTGAAATATTTTCTCCCCAGTCATTGCTGCCTGCTGGAGTGTGTAGAGTGAAAGTAAACCTAAATAACGCCATACAGTCTTGAGGAAGGGAAAGCTGGTCACAGTCGGTGACATTCACATTTAAAGCCACTGAATTTGCCTTCTGTATTTTCTTTATGTGTTAATTGACAGTTATGTCCAGCGTTGATGGTGACATTCACATTGGAAGAAATTAAATTTGCTTTCTGCGGGTTTTCAGATTGCTTGTGTGCGACATTTCCATAGTTTCAGCGTACTGTACAATTTGCACACTACAGTAACTGTTGAACATATTTAATGCAGAAAGATATGTGGCAGTTTTTAATGTGTTTAGAAAGTTCAAGACTACATGTTCACAATTACTTTATCAACCTTCTTTCTTTCTCAAATTTTCTTTAAATGCACCATTTGCCACTGTTTTCTTCAAAATGTTCACGGGAGGAGATCCCCCAAACTCCCTTTCTGTTGATCGTGCTGGTGCGATTCGCTTGCTCCCGATGTGATACTCATACCCAACTTTTACGCCCACCACTTTCAAATGTCACCAGCCACCACTGCAATCTAGAACTATACTACCACCCCACTAAGGTTGTCTAAAGGGGAGATATACAATTTTAATTCTCTATCACAGGAAAATAATTGAATCGAAGGGGATAAAGCAACCAAGCCATTAGAAAGCTCTGAAGAAGTTGCCTCTCCTTAGCCCTTTTACGGGTCAGCCACGCCGAAACCAAGAATTTGAAGACACAGATATAAGTCTTCTTGTCAGTGTCTGACCTCATTATTTTCAGTGCACGGTCAATTTTCTGTACACCAAACAAAAGACACAAAGGTCTTATCTGTTTCTTATGGGCAAAACCATAGGCTTGGCACAGAAGAAAAAAGTGATAAAGTGTTTTCCCTTCTTGATTACATGATGGATATAAAATGCTGATGCAATAGTGAATACCCCATCATACCATAGATTCAACTGATCTACTGGCTGTATATCTAGACATGAACATCAATAACAAAGCAAATTTGTACCTATTTAATGTCTACAATAGACCAGCCAGGCAAAACCAAAAGTCTGAGATTATTGACTTATTAGGTAGTTCCCTGGACTGCGTAAATCCATGTGATACTGCAACGGTATGTGGTGAATTCAACTGCACATACGAACCGCTAAATGGTTCACAAAGTTTAACTGAGGAAGAAGACATGGCTAGGAGGTTGCCCCAGCTAGAGGCTGGACCGCCAAAATCATGTATCAATCCTGCAATACAGATAATGCAGCTTACCATAGAACACTACCTAAGAGCATGCAATGGAAGGGTGACCAACAATGGGAATGATAATCGTTCCTTACATACATTCAAACGAGGTAGCTCACAATCTAGAATAGACTACATCATGCATAGCATGCACAGTTGGAGTAGGATCTTGAGCTTCAAGATAGACGTAAGAGAGGACAGTGACTATCAACCTCTTTGCTTAGAAGTAACAGGCTACACAACAAGGGATGAGTTACCTAGCATTTGCCTACCTAAAACATAGCTCCTAATAAGGAACAACCACAGAGTGATTAAATGGCCTCGTATTACAGACAGCATAGAGACAATGACTAATATTTACAAGACATTTGCAGAGGTAGTAGGTCCCTATGCAGAAACAAGGGGAGCCTAAGTAATTGCAATGCATAAACTCTTGGTCACAAAGTTAGAGCCTTTTCTCACTGGAGATGCTAGAAAGAAACTTAAGCATAATTGCAAGACGAACTCAAAAATCAATCCTTGGTATTCCCCGGACTGCAAGAAAGCTAAAAAACGCCTACTTGAAAGTCTAAAACAGGGAACTGCAGATTCAATAAGGAGTGCCAGGAACAGTCATAGGAAAACACTGGTCACTGCAAAAAAGAACTGGGAGGAAAATAGTTGGCTGGATCTCCTTCTGGCTGCAAAATCCATCAACACAACAGAATTTTGGAAAATAATCGCGCTCGGGGGCAAGGATCGAGTAGGGGATACTGGGCATTATCTGGACTCTGCCGCCTGGACCGAGCACTTTACTAACCTATATTCAGGTTTCCAAACTTCCACCATTGAATACCACGGACCTGCAAATGGTGACGGAGATGGGATTATTGTTACCCTAATAGAAACTGCACATGCGATAGATACTATCAAGCGGGGAAAAGCTCCAGGATTAGACAGACTTCTTGGATATCTGTTCAAACATGATAAAAAGGTATGGGTCCCATATGTCATCCTGATTAGCAATGCCATATCTTAAGGTGCTTCAATACTGACTACATGGAGAGGGGCCGAAATTGTGCCTATCCACAAAATTGGTAGTAAACAGAAACCCGAGAACTATAAGTCAATTAGCCTAATAGATGTACTGCAAAAAGGCTCAACGAATGGATAGACACTAACAACATACTCTCCCCATACCAGGCAGGATTCAGAGCTCGCACAAGTACGGTAGATCAAGTCTTCAGACTTTTATGCATTGTTTTGAAATATACCAAAGGTAAGGGGAGGCCATATCTACATAGCATTTGTAGATCTTAGGGCGGCCTTTGACCTAGTACCCAGATGCCTATTGTGGAACTCATTGGAAAAGCAGAAAGTGCCTGCAAATCTGCTGGACCAGATGGTAAGGCTACCATACGCTGGGGCATGAATGGCGAGCTTACTGAACCGATCCCAATAGATAGCGGAGTGAGACAGGGATGTGTGCACACGCCCACCCTGTTCTCGCTCTATATTAATGATGTGGTCGATTACTTCAAAAAGAAAAAACGACCCTCCAAAGCTGAGTGGGAATTTGGTTCCAGCATTACTATTTGCAGACAACACTATTCAGATCTCGCAGACACCGAAGGGCTTGCAAAACTTAGTGGACGACTTTAATATGTATTGCAATGAAAAAGGCTTAGAAATAAACATCGGGGAAATCAAGTATATGGCTATAAATCCCCACAAGGGTTTCAGAAATAATTTCAGGGTGAACAATCAAAAAGTAGAGCATGTCCCAAGCTTCACCTATTTAGGCATATTACTTGACCCAAAGCTAACATGGAAACCGCAGACAAACCACTCAGCATTAGTGCTCGCACAGGGGTCAGGGGTTACCCTTAACAAGTATAATCTATCCTCAAGCAAACCTTTGACACCAGCCGTAGTGCTCTATAAATATATAGCCCAGGTAGCAGCTCTATACGGATCAGAACTCTGGGGCACTGGCGACATTAAGCAAATAACAAATGGAGAAAATAAGTTTGTGAGGTAACTAATGGGGTTACCTTTGGCAACACCACTTACCCCAATGTTTCATGACTTAAACATAAAACCTATAGGGCAAATTGCAAAACTGCGACCGTTGCTTTATTGGATTTGTCTATGGATAACGCCAGAATTAGCGGTGTATAGAGAAGGGGTTAAAGAACTCCTAGCCATTGATAGATGCCTAACTTTCCCTTGGCTTAGATTTGTCAAGAAATGGTTCATAGAACTAGGCCTTTGTTCATATTGGACTGAGCCACATAAGTTACTACCAAGTTGTAAAACTATACTGAAACGAACACACTGGGCACATTATGAATGTACTACAATGCGACCCTAATCTGGGTAGATTAACAACACAATTTCTTAATGTTAAACCCAACCCATGCTTTGAAGAATTTCTTGACAACATACAGCCTCATTTGGCTAGAATCCTGTACTTGAAACTAAGATACGACACTCTCCAGATTAAAAGCTACACTGCAATCTGGGTAACACAGGGAGAGCGAACCTGCACGCTATGCACTTTAGGCTTTATTGAAAATGATGCACACATCCTCTTCTTTTGCCCAACATATGGCAGGGCAAGGAGGAAATGGATCCACCCATTGTGCAATAAGTTGGGATTCAGGAAGCATCAAGATGCCCTAAGAGTGCTGAAATATAACACAGTCCCGCATGTAATATTGGCTACATCTAAATACCTGCTTGCAATAGGGATTATATGAAACAAGATGGGGTTAAAACTGTGATGTTGTAATGAATAATGAGTTCCTCCATTTGAAATTTGCACTTTGAAATATATTAATTCTATTTGTAACCATTTAATATTGTATTATACATAGTTTTAACTGATTTTATATATATACATAAAAGGTGGTTATATTGAAAAATTCAGTGAAGAACATACACCATTCTTATCTTGAATTTTGCATTGAGATTGATGATAATTTTACGGAGAATACTGTATATATTGCTCGATGGAGTCCTAGATCATAGCGATTGCTAAGGTATCCTTTCTACCTGGCTTGAATATCTAGGGCCGAGATTCAAATTGAAATGCCTATTGATGTTTACAGTAAAGTTGAATACGGACAGTTGAATATTTTGTTTTTATTGTGAAACCTTTTATGGCCTTTGGCCGAAATAAAGTATAAATGAAATGAGTACCCCATCATATACAAAAACTGTTGATTGGTAATGTACCGTATCTAAAGCATCAAAACAACTTTTTTGCTAAAGGGGATGATATCTTATCTAAAAATGGTTCAAACAAAGGAATATGTTTAAAATCAAAAAATCTATCTGTATAACTCCGCTAGTTGTTTTTCCTGATCTTCTCTACTCAAAGCAAAAGTTTAAATTGTTCTTTTAGCGTAGACCTAGAAATAGTGGATGGGGACTCTGATGTGTCCCAGAGAGTGACTAGCTTTAATTTAAGGACCATTTCCTTAATGTGCCTTAACCAAGGGATCCTTCTAGAAATATCAGGGTGCATAAGGTCCGTCAGAGTAATTCTGTAACGTGCCAGTTCTTCCTTAGACCACAATCTGTGCCAGTAGAGCCGAGGCCACATTTTACAAATCAAGGCAATTGGGAGTATACCTGCGTCTATTAGCTGTGGGAAGTGAGGGGTGCTCTGGGGAAGGTTTAGCAAGGCTCTTACAAATTTGTTTTCTGCTAAAGAAAGGCTTTTCACTGAGTCTTGGCCCCAGACCTCCATACCATAAAAGGCTGAACCCTAGGCCTTAACATTGTAGACCTCCACTGCTGGGGAAGGTGGTCTTGTTTTTGTCTTCTGGGTCATCATGAGAATCGCCCTCAACTCTTGCTGTAGCTTATGGGAACTGATGACTATTTGTGAATGCCATGATAGTTTGCTGGTAAGTTTAACTCCCAAATATTCAAAATGCTGCACTTGTTCTAGTACGTTGTTCTGGGCTCTAAAACTTCACCTCCTAGAATGGTAAGGGTTAAAAGACATGAATTTAGTCTTTTGGATGTTTCTTTCCAACCCCCTCCCTTTACAGAAGTGTAAGAACCTGTTCACTCAGATTTGCAGACCTGATGGTGTCTTTGAAATGAGCAGAGTATCATCTGTAAACAGCAGAGTTGGGACTTTTATTCCACCGATTTTGGGTACATCATTGCACCCGATATCCAAATAATTGACTAGGTCATTGATGTACAGTGGGAAGAGAATGGGGGCTAGAGCGCAGCCCAGCCATGCTCCCTTCTGAATCTGGATAGGACTTGTCAGTTCTTCTTTCCGGGCATAATTCTCTTCATGCAGTCTTATGATGATTGTTAGAATCTCTGCTGAAACCTCCATGCTTCCAAAAATCTACCACAGTTTACATATAGGAATTAAATCAAATTTCGATTTTAGGTCCACAAATAGTACACATAACGGGCCCTTCTCTTTTACACTGTCTTCCAATGGAGGGTGCAGAATCAAAAAATGTGTTTTACAGTGATTACGTTCTGGCGAAGCCTACTTGAGAATCAGAGAGTATATTATGTTCTTGGATCCAATCAGCTAGCTTTCCTAGAAATTGACACAGAAAAGTATTTGTCGCCCATCGATCAAACTGATCGGCCTATAGTTACAAGGGTTATTCCTGTTGTCTTTTTTATATATGGGCACTATCTCTGCTGATTGCCATGACTTAGGTATGGGGCCACCTCTCAAGACAGAATGAGACAGGAGATTTAAATAAGGGCCCCAAACTTAAGGCTCTGCAGCAAACAGGTCACCCGGGATGCTGTCAGGGCCTGGGGCTTTATCATAGACTATGGCAGCCATGGCCTCAAGCGACTCACGAGAGAAAATTCAAGGATGTATTGCTGTTCCCTAGAAATTGGTAGGCCCAGTTCGGAGGCATCAGTTAAATGTGTTTCCTTATTGGAATAGCACTTTTCAAACTGGTCAAATCCATAGGGTAGATTCCTTCAGATTCAGGTCCAATCATATATTCAATGGAATCAGCAACCTTCTCATATATCTGAGCCATAATAACAAGGTTGCATGAAACTGAGGGCCATTTTAAAGCCCGCTTGTTGTTGGTAAGAGCGATTTCCCCATACTGCCTAGACAGGGACCAACTCCCTTGGAAAGGAGAGATCTTCTCATCACCAAGTGCAGAGCATTATGGTCACTGTCGGACCTGGGGAGGATCCTCATATCCTCTAGCAGTGGCCATAAATTCAAGGAAATTAGGATATAATCAATTCTGCTTGTGTAATTATATCACTTAAACATGTGCCCACCCCCCACATCTGAGGGTGTCCTGCCATTGCACACTCTAAGGCCTTAAGACAACATGAGCCCTAAGAGATGGGTTGCCAAGGTAGAGTACCTCTAGATCTAATTGCGGGATACCCATTGCCTTGTCCTCATCCTCAGTAACACCAAAATCTTCACAATCAATAGGTTCGTAAATGACATTAAAATCACCTGCAACAATAGTCGATCCAACTGGCAGGATACCTGAAAGACACTGCTCTAAACTATTTAGAGTACATGATTCCTTGGGATGACCCTCAGGACTTTTATACACAGTGAAGATGTAAATAACCTTCCCTGCAGAAGAAACCAATTATAACGCCAAGATATCAGGAGAATTCAAAGGTAAGCTTAATATTTTACAACTGAATGTAGTTTGTGGCCCAGATAGTGAGCCCACCGGCTGGGCGCTCCTTTCCTAAGGCTAGAGCATTACATGAAAAATATGTCAACCCTACTCTATATACAGGGTCTATGCACCATGTCTCTTGGAATATACACATATCGAAGGAGTCTATGAAATATCCCCAGTCTGGGTCTGCAAGTTTGGATTTGAGCCCAGCAATATTCCAGGATAAAATGTTCCAGTTGTCAGGAGGCAGACTGTCAGGGCTGTGGGCCAAAAGGTTGGGGGATTGGCAACCTCCAGGTGTTTCCACAAGTCAGTCCCCTTTGCCGGGGTCAACCACTGAAATTCGATTGGGGACCAAGAGAGTACAGCCAACACTTTGGGACATGAATGGACCCTTTTCCAGAGGTAGAAGCTTCAGCTTAATAGCAGATGTTGACATTGTGGCCAATCGCACTTCCCGAGCTATAAGGTTCCTCAGCCAGTGGTTGTGAGATTAAGAGGATTTCAAGATAATCAAAGGCACCATCAGGGGCATGATGATGAGTGGCCCTAGCAATGTCCAAACGGACAATGGAACAACAATTATGAACACCACATAGCCAATGTATCACTTTGTTAGTCAAAAAATCAGGGTCTTCCATGGCATCTTCTGAAAGTATTGGGACATTATGCATTAACATTGGCTTCACCACTCTCCTTTTGCTTGTTGCCCGAACCATTAGAGGAGTGGTACTAGATGTAAACTGGGCAGCGTCCGAGTTTAAGTCAAATAATGTGCGGGGCTTAAAAGATGTAGAAAGGGAATGGACAGGCCTGGCACTTGTACTAGGGAGTCCTTCTTTCTAATGAGAGGCATCTGCGGGACAAGCTTGAGTTTCTCGATGTCGGCCCTGTGACACCGTTCTTCCTCATACTGCCCTGCTGCAAAGGTGGATAGTTAAAATATCTTAAATTTGACGTGCTATGGTCAGAAATTTAATTGGGAGTTGTGAACATGTGGAGAGGCCAGTTTAGTTTCTGGGGCATGATTTTGGGCTCCTTTGCTAGCCTGGAAGAGTGAGGTAGGAAGTAGACATTGCAGAAGGTGGGTAAGCAAATAGATTTGTGTTACCAATAGTTTCACCTGCTCCTTAAGGTCGATCACCTATTTTTTTAAAGACATCTATCATTATTGTCCCCTCTCCATTATTTGGCAACTCTTGTACACCCCCATGAGTTTCAGGGCAGGGCTCTGGGTTATTGATTTCCTGCGAAGTCAAAAATGCAAAGTGTTTCTTGCAGTTAATTTGGGTGCTACAAGGATTGCAAGAAGCAATTTGCTTGTCATCTAATTCAGTCTGAGAAGATACCCTTTTGATGAACCCATTGCAGGGGCTTTGTGGGAGGAAGGGATCAGGATGCTGTAGTTTTTCTGCAGCTTTTTTTTTCTTCCCTTTTGGTTCGAAGATTTTTGCCAGAGGGTTCCCTATGTTCCCCGAAACAGGAGGAGGCACAGTTTGAAGATGGATTCTACCTTTTTATTAGCTCGTCAATTTCTTTGAGGGTTTCAGCATCAGGAGTTTTCTTAGGTGTTTTTTTAGAGACCGCCATCCCCTGCAGAGCCTCTGCAGATTTTTGCTTCCCCATTGGGACCCAAAGGCATGTGGTATACAGCTATGGAGTGAGAAAGCCCCCTAATACCAGATGGCACAGTACCTTTATATTAGTTGGCTTCTTGCGTTGGGACCAGGAGAGGTGACCCAGCCCAACCTTGTCTGGCCGTGGATGGGTGCAGACTGGCCCACCATTGGCCCGGGCTTTGCCCAGGCACAGCCTGCACGCATTCCGCGTGCGGGGAATGTCCACACGCTATATAGCACTTGTTGAAGCAGCAAGTGAAACAGATGACGGTGACAGTAAGGGCCGCCTCCTTCCCCTCTGTGATCCCTAGGACACGTACTCTCTAGCTCAAGCAAACTGAGGGCTCCCATGCTGTGGGGAATGTCCATTTGCTATATAGAGCTTGTTGAGGCAGCAGGTGAAGCTGATGATGGTGATGGTAAGGGCTGATGCCTAGCCCTCGGTGATCCCTAGGACACGTAGTCCCTAGCTCCAGCAACTGAGGGCTGATCACGATGGGGCACGGGTTGGCTGCACTCACCAGGTTAGGCCCGCTGAAGTTTACCTTCTCAAGCTCGTGCCAAGAGTCCTGTTTGTACTGAAGAGGGCCATGAGGAGCAGGGAGAGCGTCGTGGGAGGCTGACGGCATAGCGTGAAGAGTTGGCCGGCATTGCGGGCAGGTGTTACAGGAGCATCTCGTTGGTGGTCCCCGCGAGTGGTCGATGGCAGGGCATGGAGAGTCAGGCTGACAGAGCTTCGCGCTGAATCATAGTGCAAGCAGCAAGGTCTCGATGCAACCAGGCCCATTCGTGGTTGCGAAGAGCCCAAAAGCTTGAATTCAGCTCCCTTGAGCCACACCAAGGGTCTAACACCTGAGGGGCATCACTTGAGGGTGAAGTACTGACTACAGCTGTGTACAGGGGCTGGTGCAGGATGTTGAGGAGCCTTTCATGACCCTGAGGCTCAGATCAGGAAGCCAGTAGACTAGCTCTTGGAGTCACTCTGGTGTCCTGGGTTCAAGGGTGAAGTTGCAGGTCCAGCCTCCCCTCACCCAGGCAAGAGTACAGCAGGCAGCAGTTCCTTTAGATCAGCAGTTAAGCAGAGTGGCAGCCCAGCAGTACTTCTTCCTGGCAGAGCATCCACAGGTGTGTACTGAAGAATGGGTGGCTCACGTCCAGTATATCTACCCAGTTGTGCTTTTGAAGTGGAGGAGACGATTCTAGAGGTTTCCCTTTGAAGTTCCTGGGTATCTTGCCTTTCCTGCCCTGGCTCCAGACTAACTGTAGGGGTATGCAGCCCTTTGTGTGGAGGCAGGGCACAGTCTATGTAAGTGTAAGTGGGGCTGTGGCCAGCTCCTCCCTCCCATCCTGCCAGTGATGGCCCATCCAGGCACACTTAAGCTCCCTATTGTGTGTGGCTGTCTAGGAGGAATACACAAAACTCAACTGTCAGTTACACCCTGTCATATGACCTACATACAGGCTGTAGGCACTAAAGGGCTAAGGCAGGAAAATGTCAATTTTCTAAAAGTGGCATTTTCAAACTTGTAATTTAAAATCCAACTTTACCATTAGTTGGGATTTTAAATTAGGACTCAATAGACACCAAACATCAACTGGTTACCTATTCCTATTTGGGAATTACATGTATACACTTATAAAATGTAATCAGGTAACTCCAATGTTATCCTATGGTAGAGGTAGGCCTTGCAGTAGTAAAAAACGACTTTAGGAGTTGTCCACTACCAGGACATGTAAAACTTAAAAGTACATGTCCAACTTTTTAAATACACTGCATCCAGCCCTCTGGACTGTCCAGAGCCTACCCTAGGGGTGACTTCGATGTATTAAAAGGAAGATTTGGGCCTTGCAAAAAGTTTATTTTTCCAGGTTTCATTGGCAGTTTAAAACTGCCCACAGAGGCTGCAATGGCAGACCTGACACATGTTTAAAAGTGCTACTTAAGTGGGTGGCACAATCAGTGCTGCAGGCCCATTAGTAGCATTTAATTACGGTCCCTGGGAACTGTAGTACGACTTTACTAGGGACATAGAAGCAAATTAAATGTGCCAATTGGGTATAACCCAATTCTACCATGTTTTAAGGCAAGAGCACAATCACTTTAGCACTGGTTAGCAGTGGTAAAGTGCACAGAGTCCTAAGGCCAGCAAAATGAATTCACCAAAAAGTGGAGGGTAAAGACAAAATGTTTGGGGGTGACCCTGCAGAGAGGGCCAGGTCCAACAGTCCTCTGTCAGTCCCTTTCTTACCAAGCCACACATGAAATATGCCAAGTGAAAGGAATAGACTATCAGAATGCTGAGGCACCTCTAAGGCAACTGATACTTCTTTATGCATATCTTTGTTTTGGAGGCTAATCCACCCATCCCCTCAGCCTCCAATGGACACATGTGCATCAGTGTCTGCTTCAGAAAGGCCAGCCGCAAAGGAAGAGAAGAAAATAGGAGCAGAATCTACTGAATGCTATTGCCTACTTCTGAGAAAAGTTTCTGTTACAACAGGGACGTATGAGAGCAATATGAAAATACCATCACCTGCAGACTGTTCACTTGTGTGAACTTGATTAACATCCTGAGGATCAGATGGAATGAAGGTAAATAGAATACTCACTAATAAAGTCAACAGAAAAATATATATGTCCACCCCCAATGCTAATCATTTCACCTTGAAAAACTATTTTGATGAACAGAGCTATCACTGATAGAAAAAAGGACCAATCAGATTTCTGTAGGGAATGATGTACTCGACAGAACAGGTATGGATTGAAAGAATTCTCCAGACATTATGTGAAAACCTACTCAAA
The DNA here is from genome assembly GCA_963921515.1 of Calotriton arnoldi. Taxonomy (NCBI): domain Eukaryota; kingdom Metazoa; phylum Chordata; class Amphibia; order Caudata; family Salamandridae; genus Calotriton; species Calotriton arnoldi. The sequence continues at coordinate 227,455 of CAWUFW010018026.1, forward strand.
GGATTTACGTGTATGTCCTCAACCGCCCCAAAAAAAAAACACAACATGAATGGGAGTTCTTTTGTTATTAAATTAGGTCACACATGGTAGACTTCCAAAGTCCCAAAAGGACTTAGAAAGGCAGAGAAAACGATACTGGCAGGTGTCTTTCACCCTTCTCACAGATCACACACACACATTTTGATATTTTACAATAAACTAAAATGATCTGGTATTCACAAACAAATTAAGTGAGTAAGAAAAATTATAATGATTGTTATCAACTCAGTGGATCAAACAGATAAAAGGGTGAATGCTATATACACTCCAAAATCGTATTTCATCACACATCCTTAACTAGTTAGTCTAACCCTTTCCATGCTGCAATTAGCTGGTGGACAGCTTGGTTGTGTCAGATTTTTTTATGCGAGCCCTAGGTCTAATCTTTTAACATACCTCTAGCAACCGGTCCATCTGCTGGTGCCTTGCCCCAATCATCAGTATCCTGTATACTTTTCCCACAAATAATAGTATGTGGAACAGAGAGGCACTGTTTTCACTCAGCTTCTGTGCTTGCTACATAGAATAGCAAGTAATGCCTCAGTTCAGATTTAGGCAGTGCATAGAAGCTGCTGCTGTATCCTTCCAGTTCCTCTTATACAGAACTATGCATTGACATTTACAGGTGCAAAGCAGCTAGAATGAAATATAAAATACTCACAGTGGAAAATTGCCTCTTCTCTTGCTCACAAGTGCTGTGGTGTTCCAGTAGTCAGATAACTGGGTGCAGGAACACCATGTCCATTTTTTCAAGCCATAAGATCCAACCAGTAAAGTTATATTAAGATTGGGCAGGGGCTGTAGGTACTAGCACAGCTAAGCTCCAGCCTAAATGTCCTCCTACAGCATAAGGGAGCATGGAATTCTCATGGAATACACTCCCCTGTCAGCCCATTACCTAACCTGCCCCTGTCACCTTCCAGCCAGGATTGCTTGTTAGTCTCCTTTCTTTGGACAAAATCTTATAATTGCTCTTTGTGGTTGCAAATACTGTCTGGAACTGGTTATCTTTAACCCATGACTTTTGTAACTCGTGCACCACCCAATTTATAGTCAAGGCCTACATGTCCTGTTCAACCTGACAATATAACACACGACAGGCCAACTCATTGTGTATTTATGAATACCATTGTGTGGCTTCAAGGTGGATTTGGCACTCTATTTGCATTTTGAAACTTGAAAAAAACATGATGGATAGACTTCAGACTAAATGCCAGGGACTGATTTTGATAGTGGAATCGTCTCTCCGCACATTGTAGGAACTTTTGATGATCACACTAGATTGGGGTTTTAAACTGGGTATGTTCCATTTATATCACCATCAGGAATTCTCAAGGGAAATCAACAGAACAATTCTTCAATGGGATGGTGGAAACATGGAGACGTGGTAGTTCATCTGCTTTAGGAATAATAGCGTCCATCAAACGCGTTCATTACCAGGAACAGGATGGAATAAAATCTGACTCTATTCATCTTCTAGAGGAATTGTTGTCTTCTCTAACACACTCAACAATGTTTGACTCTTAGTAGAATGTCCTCTAGCTGGAGTAACATCCATTCCTTGTTACAGGTGAGAGTAAACAAACACAGTCATATACCTTTATCCAACCACCTTCAGAACCCAATATACCAAACAGATCTAGTCTGAGTGGAGAAATGTTCTGGATCTATCCTCCAACTGAACCTCCTCTATTAGCTAAAGAGTTTAAGGACCAGGATAGTCAGGATAGTTGTCAGCTCAGTGGAGCTTCACAAGAGTGTGATGAAGCTAGGGCATCTCTGCCACAAAAATGCTCCGCACTGAAGAACCAGATCATTCCACCACATTCTGCACAACTACCACTTCGTTGGCAAATCATGCATTTATCTGCTATCAGATAAAGAGAAGTTGAAAATGACATCTATACTTGAAAGGATAGTTGTGTTCCAAAAAGATCAGGCTATCCGGGCTATAGGTGTTGGGAACAATAAACTTTCCCATGAATTTTTATGTATATTCCCCCAAGAAATATCATCAGTACCCTCAGGATCATTCTCCTGAATTTTCCCATTCCCAGTCTTTGGACTCAAGTGGGGAGATTTGGAATCAAGGCCTTTAGTAATCTTTTTGCAAGAACTACATTCATAATATTCTTAGCAATTAATTTCAGCTAATCGGTTCAGAGTGTTGTGGGGACTGGTTTCCCTGAATAGGAGAAATCTAACCCATTATATGATGCATGGAAGGCACCTCAACAACACTAGAGGTTTCACTCTGAGCCAGGCTCTGCTGTTATGGCATTCCTTTGTGAGGATGGACAACTGGATGATATCCTAGGACTTCACTGACTGGCACACAGTCAAAGCCCTAAAGGGTGGCACATTAATGTGTCATACTAGAGTCTCTTATGGTATGGGCCTACTATCTCACCAACATTATCAGCAGCTCTGCTAAGGGAGATGTATCAGTAACAGCACTAGGGTCTTCTCTGGTACAACAGTCAATAACTCACCAATATGCCTTATCTCTTCAAATCAGACCTGCCTCCTACACTTCTTTTTCTCTGGCAACACTGAACCCCTTTCTCAGACTCAGTTGCTTAAGTTACCTCAGTTTTCTGCTGAGAGGCTTTCTCGACTCGATCACCAAAATACCCCAAATTAGGGAAATTATTGCCTATACCTAGTGCCATTGGAATATGCAATCCTGTCTGTGGCCAAACTGCTGGAGATAGCCTGGAGAAGCTGCTGGCTCATTTCAGTTCTCATTCGGGATGTGACTTTCAATGAGTAACTCTTAAATCATTTTGCACATCTACATGGAGTCTGCCTGGCTTTTATTTACACTGGGTACAATTCCAACACTTTTTCCATTTAGTGGATTAATTTGTAATGGAAACAAGGATTTTTTTTCCAATACAGTTGCAAACACAGTATTTCCAAGAAAACTTGGGTGTTCCTATCGACTGTTCTGATGAAGACCCCTCTTTGATGTACTACTGACTCGTTTTCTTGGTGAGTCAAACATCAACAGAATCCCTTTGTATGCATGGATCTAAAGACATTAGATGGGCCATCAGATTTGTGAAGGAAGTGCACACTCCTAACTATATAGAATCTAATGAACTCTGTTCTTGACTAGGCTGTTCTGTAAAATCATTGCTTGTGCATTTATGTAATCCTCTTTTCTATGTACCATACAACGGTTGACACACTGCATAAGCACTTTTGCACTAACCACGAGCACCTTCTTTAATAATAGTGTAAATTATCTCTTTGACTCTAATATTTTTATAAATTGTTATTTTTGATTTATTACTCTTGTGTGTTATGTGAAAAAAAATTCAATTGTTTTCTTCTTGTATACAAAGTGAATATGACAGAACAATTCTTATGTGATATCCGTCCGTGGCCATTGTGATGTCTGCGTAATTATGGATTTGCCTTACTTGCCACATAATTCATCTTCTTCTGCTTAATTTGCTGATTTTTAGAAAAAAATTGTTTCTATCTGAAATGGTATCAAAATTTACTTAAAACACTACAACACGTGATGCTGCACCATGGCATACCGCTAATCATACAGCATCAGGTTACCTTTGAGCTGCTGATTGCTATATTTTTGTGTTAAAATGATATTAATCATGTGAAACCTTTCCCCTACACTGTTAACATATAAAAATGTCAAAACAGTTAAGTAAAATTTCTTCAAAATGTGCCGCACTATGTTGCTTAATCTGCCTTTTCTTGCTGCATAATTTAGTGAACCCTGCTGCATAATCTGGCCCTCACCCGCTCCATAATTCCATTGACCCTACCTATAATGCTTCCAAGAGGAATGAGCATTTAACAAACAGCTACTCTTCTCTGGACCAAGTCCCCACGAAACCCACCCACATTCCAGAGTGAAAAGTTCCCATTGGTTGTTTTTCAGAATATTTTTCTGAAAAATACCGTGGCCAAAATATCAACTACCACAAAATCATAAAGATGACTTTGTATAGGTAAGCATACATTTGCTATTCCTAAATTTACCTCTGTGTGCCATGAAGTTTTATATTGTCAAGGCACACATGTGGATTTAGGAATCGTAAATTAATAGTTACCTATGCATACTTACCCTCACAATTTTCTAATTTAGGCCCAATATTTACAGGAATTATACTAAAAACTAGATATTCTGGGAAGGTGTCACCAATATACAGCTATGCTGAATATTTTGAATGAACACTATCCAAGAAACTTACCAGATATGTACTGTGCTCGAAACCCCAAATTTTGCTCCACAATTGTCTAGCTGCCCAATGTGCCACTAAATGCTGTCTGAGGAAAAGAATACAGAGGGGCATACAGGAGTTATATTTCAATTTTCTATAGTGCGTCCCTCTTGTTAATATTGATTACATCAATGCCAATGTTTATAATGATGCACCTGCATATACGAGCAAAATCGCATCACTAATAACAAACTCTCATGTCATGAATGCTCCATCAACCCTGACTCATGGTCAGGCAGACTCTGCGACATAGGCCTGAGGTTACTGATTGACACATCCAGGTGGGGGGCTCATAGCCGGCAGACAAATGTGCGAACAGGAAACTCAGCTCCATCCACAGATAAGCGCAGTGACACCACAATGGTCCAGCAAGAATGGCCCCAATGAAGCACACATGGCCAGAGGGGTGCATGCATTCCCAAAACATCATAAAGTCAGATGCCACACGAAGTTAGGAACACATAGCCAATCGGGACACAGCACACACAGTACAAGTCATGATCATGGCCCCTCATACAGGACATCTGGGCACATTAGCCGCTAGCCCACATTGTGTCCACGCAAGGTCGAGGCCCACCCGCATTTTTTATCCGCGGCCTTATTTACGACTCCACAGACAAGGCCCGCTTTCTTTTACCAAACAAGGTTCACTGGAAGTATTTTTATGATACCCAAAAACTGTATAAAAACTCGCTCAGATTGATTGTACTTTGAGACAGTCCTCAGACCCACTTCTGTAAATGTGTTCTCGGCCGAAGTGTTTAATTAAACAAACTGTTCCTGTTTTGCTAAACCCCGCTTGTCTTTTGTTTTTTCAAGGTAAATTGATATGCAAGCAACATTTTAGCGAGCCAGCCAGGAGAGATTGGCACCTCAGACCCAACTGCAGCTGAAGGAAAGGGACCACGCCAGGACAGATTCACATCGGCACAGCAAGGAAGGTGAGCAGATGCTGCAATTGATTGAAAGTTCTGCTGAAACCGCAGGGTGGAGGTCCATCTTGAAACCACCGTCCGAGTGTAAGAGACCACATCCGATCCTTAGTCACCAGCATTTGGAGTATGGCAAACTAGGAAGAAGCGCAGAAATTTAACCTGAGCGCCCTGCCACTGACAGAAATCTGGCATGTTACCTATTTTATGTTTCCGAACTGAGTAGTCCCAAGCTACCTCGGAGGTGTTCCTGCGGTGGTCGCATTTTTTTGATAGTCAGCACGCGAGGAAGGGTGAAACTGGGTATCTCTTGGACCACTGGGCATGATACAGATGGTACACTTGTCCCCTGGATGTGATACAGAGTCACTGCTTGGACCGATGGGTGTGATACAGGTGGTACACTTGTCCCTGGGTGTTATACAGGGTTGTGGTCTCACCACTTGGACTGCTGGGAATGCTACAGATGGTACGCATTGGCTCTGGGTGTGATATAGGGCCCGCACCTCAATCTTATTTTTTAGTCTAAAGGGTTTTCTCAGTGCTACGGTTTTCTTAACACTGGTGGCATCTGAAGGAAGTGAGAGGTGTTGTTCGCTTGGAACACTGGGCATGATACAGATGATACGCTAAAACCCCTGGGTGTGAAACAGGGTGTAATTTGGACATTAGGGATAGATTCGGATCTAGAAGATCAGGTTTTTGTTTGGCCAAGAGTGGCCTGTGGTTATTAGAGTTATTCCTTTTCTCCACAAAAAGAATTCTCATTTTCTTTGTCCCAGAGCCAATATTGACAGATTATCGGGCTCACCTAGTGCTGTGTACTGTGCAGGGCTTCCCCTGGTCACAGGATAGCATGCGCTAGGAGCGGGCTATGGTATTTTTGACCAAGACATCATTTTTTTCTCTGTCAGTTTTTTCTTTAATAGTATTGAAATTGATGCAAGGTATATTTGATGTTGTTTGATACTGTGATGCTGGTAAATTAATGCAACTGTATTTTGTCTTGAGCAATGTGTTTTCATCGATGTCTCAAAGTGCTATATGAAGGTGTTGCTATTTTTCACAATCGCTATTTCATATCAAAGTAAAATCTGCTATTTAGTGCCAAATTTCATGATGTTTTAACAATTGCACTTTCTTCTAGGTTGTGACCCTTCATATGCATTACTATTTGTGTTTGTGAAATGTTTGTATTGATGCGTCTGTAAATACCGTTGAGCTCATACAAAGTAGTTAGAACTAGCAATCCTAGTGTATCATATTTCCTCAAGACCAGAGTATAACTTAAAGATCACCTAAAACCAGAAACCTAGGGTGCATCTGTCCCTTAAAAAATGCTTCCAGTTGGGATCTGAGCCTCACCAGATCATCAATGCAGGAGAGGGGCTGACCAGGAAATAAGAGGCCAAGGTAGCCTCGTGCAGACTGAACTAAGGTGTAGGAGAAGTAAGATGGCACCTCTGCTTGCGCACGAGGGGAGCAGTGACGAAGTGATCCGCTGCTCCTCCCAAACGTGTGGGACAGATAGACTGACCCCAATGGATATAGTGGCCCGAGAGGAAGGCCAGATCTTCGCACGGCCATTTTGCCACCTGCTAGCCTGCAGGACCAACGGAAATACCAGTACGACAGACCCTGGCTGGAGGAGGGATCCTTTGAACCAGAGGACATGGCCATTGTGGTAGACAGAGCAAACACAAGGAGATGATAGACGGAGCACTGAAACTTTTCAGCCACTCTCCCCCAGTCACAGATCTGGGCTGAATCCATCATCGTTCTTTAGCTCACTTCGCCACCCCAGTTCAGACCCAGCCATTTGCAAATCAGTCTTGACCCTGTTCCTCATGGGAACAGTCCAGCTCCAACTGCCAAACTAGGTCTTCCCTGGACTGGTAACAAGCATCCTGGGACCGGTTTCGGGGCAACACCCCTCATCAGCCAGTCTAGTTTGAATCCAGTGGCAAAGTGAGTAAGGGAGCCACATATGGGCATACCCTGCCAACTTAGGGCGAACAAAGCCAACACAAGGAGATGATGCACAGAGTGCTGAAACTTTTCAGACACTCACCCACAGTCACAGATCTGGGTTGAATCCATCATCGTTCTTTAGCTCACTTCGCCACCCCAGTTCAGACCGAGCCTTATGCAAATCAGTCTTGACCCTGTTCCTCATGGGAACAGTCCAGCCCAAACTGCCAAGCCAGGTCTTTCCTGGACCGGAAACAAGCATCCTGGGAGAGGTTTCGGGGTAACACCCCTCTTCAGCCAGGCTAGCTTGAATCCAGTGGCAAAGTGAGCAAGGAAGACTGCATCCCACATGGAGGGGAAGATCCCAAGTGGAACTTCCCTTACATGCAGGATTGTCTAAGACAATGGGAACGCTATGTTAGGGAAAGACCAGTAGAGCGCCCCCATGCCAAAATGTACCCACTACTACAGAGGAGGCACATCAGAGACCATCTACGTGCCATGGACTCAAATGGATAAAGAGTGGCCAAGAACCCAAATTGCCGCCCTTGCTAGTTTGAGCGGGGAAATGGATCTCATGTTTGGAGAAGAACACCGCCGGAGTAAATCTAGCAAAAGACGATGTTAAAAGTCTGCTAAGTATCTTCTTCGGAGAGCAGACTAACACAATGTTCGCCAGAGCTCGGATTCCAGCAGTCAAGCTGACAAACACTGAGTATAATGGGGCCAGATTCAATTTGTACAGGCACCAAATATGGACAGCCCTGAGGGAAATGTTTCCGGGCTGCCCCGATGTAGGAGGGTAAATGTTAAGAAATACACTGCTAAGTTGGTCCAATACAAGTTAAAAAACTCCACCCTCGAGGCGGCCGCAAGTGTGCAAATGGCACCAGTCTTGAAGAGGGCTCCATCACCAAACACCAGAGGGTTTCAACCTAACTATAACAGCAAACGTCAGCGAGGTTGGCAGTAGCCAGACCTTAGAGAATGTTACTATTTCCATAGAATAGGCCACATAGCCGACCAATGGCAGCTAAAAAGCATACCAAAATGAGAGGTCAATAAGCCTGGGCCAGTCCCAGCAAAACCCCCATCCATAAACCAAGCCCAGGGGAACCCGAATATACCCAACACACAGCCTCCGGGAAGTCAGTCAGCTACCGCACAACTGCCACAGGGATCAGGTAGTTGGACAATTGCATGACAACAGCAACAACAGACAGGAACCCCAGCCTAACAGGGACCGAGTCCACAAGCGTGGCAGGGAGGGGTAATTCTCTGGGGAGGCAACGTTTTCACGCAAACACAGAACCCAAATGTGCAGTAAGTCAAAACCCCCAATGTGAAGCATCCATTTCATGTATACCTCATGATTCACTGAACCAAAACTCGAAGAAGAACCAATGAGACAACATTAGGAATTCAAACCTTTACTTGCATTTGGGATACCAGGGATGCTGGACGTGTTTTGTTGCTCGGGTATCCTCACCAGAATCCACCTTTCTGGGTGCCTGTGGGAGCCCCAGCCTCACTCTGCTGCTGTTACCCCAGGGCGGGGATGGCTGACTACACCCCGTGGGGAGGGCAGACTGATGAAGGGGCAGGGCAGCTCCCCATCCAGTCCTTAAAACAGGCACCCAGGTCCCTTCACCCACAAGTCAATTGGGATGCGTTCAGATCATCAAATCGAAAAGACCCCATTCTCAGGCCCCCAGCCCTGGACCAAAATTCCTTCATGTTGTGAAGTTCCCACAGCGCCCCTAAAAAGATAGCTGCCTCCAGCCAATGGAGGTCCCCTTTAAGTTACAAAATGAAGCTGTCCTCCCATGTCAGGAGCCAGCTTTCCCGTACGCTCAGGATAGTGAAGACCCCATAACCTCCACCACACAAGATACAGCAGGTTGTGAAGTGCCGCACGGTGCAGAGTCAGGTGGGAGGGAGGTCCAAACGTATAACCAACTGCCCCAGCCCAGCACCTTCATTAGATGAATTTCGACTTCAGCAATGTTACTCTTCCTTCTCCCTCAAACTTTTCCAAATATTTCAAGCCTGTTCGTCAGGTCATGCCCCTCCAGAGTAACGACAGAAGCGTGCAGTCGCTTAGAAGCTCCTAGTCACAATTAGGAACAGCAAGTCCAATCACCCAGGAAAAGACATAGTTTGAGGGAGAGAGGGATGCCGGGAGAAAGGGAGTCCGTAAGTTCATCACAGCTCTGTGCGAGATCCTTACACATGAATGTGTTCAACCTCGTATCAGGCCCAGCATTCAGCCAAATACACCAGGCCTTAGACACACCATAAGAAGGAATCAGTAAGCCCAATCTCTAACACTACAATTTCAAAGCAAGCTGGGGCTTCGGGACAGCCTTCCAACCACCTCCATTTTTCCTGATAAAATAGAATAGCAGATCAGGTTAGTTCTAGAGAATTCACCCAAAAGACCAATAAAAAGGAGCCCAAAGCTAGCCCAAAAAAGAAGGTTCTAGAAAAAGGGCATAGTCAAGACACCTGGTGCCACTAGGGAGAGACATGTTGCACGCGGTGCACAGTCTAAATATCGAGTTTAGAATATCGACCTACAGTAATATCGAGTTCCAAATACCGTAGGGACAGAATATCGAAATCAAGAATATCAACGACCAGAATATCGACCTGAAGGTAAGTAATATCGTTTTTGTTAATATCGAAGTTAGTAATATCGATAGCAAAAAAATTGATGTTACTAATATCGATATTTATAAAAGTGTTATGTATTTTATTATGTATTTTATATGTATGTGTTATATATTTTTTGTTAAGTATTGTACTGGTTTTTAAATATATGTATACATTTTTTAGAAGTTAGTAATGTTTTTTTAAGTAAATTATGCGTTTTAGTAGTGTAGCGGGTTGTGGGTTTATAGGGGAATAGGGTGGGAAGTACTTTAATTATAGTAAATTCATTAATAGTTTTTAGGAATTATTAATTAATTTTAATTAAATTTTGCGTTTTAGTTGTGCAGCGGGTTGTGGGTTTATAGGGGGAAGTAATTTAATAATAGTAAATTCATTAATAATTTTTAGGAATTATTAATTAATTTTAATTAAATTTTGCGTTTTAGTTCTGTAGCGGGTTGTGGGTTTATAGGGGAATAGGGTGGGAAGTATTTTAATTGTAATTAAATAATTATTTATTTTTATTTATTGGTATTGTTAATTAATTTATTGTTAATTAATTATTAATTGGTAATTAATTTTTATTCATTGGTAATTAATTTTCATTAATTGATTAATTGATCATTATATTGTGTATTAATTTATTATTGGAGCGGGTTGTGAGTTTATAGTGAAATAGGGTGGGAAGTAATTTAATTCTAATTAAGTAATTATTAATTTTATTTTTGGGTATTGATAATTAAATTATTGTTAATAAATTATTATTTGGTAATTAATTTTAAATAAATATTATTTTTTGGTATTGTAAATTAATTTATTGTTTAATAATTATTAATTGGTCATTCATTTTTATTAATTATAATTTATTGGTATGTATAATTAATTTTGTGTTAATTATTAATTGGTAATTACTTTTTAATAATTATTATTTTTTGATATTGAAAATTAATTTATGGTTAATTAATTTTTATTTGGCAATTCATTTTTAATTATTATTTATTGGTATTTATCATTAATTTATTGTTATTTTTAATAATTAAGGGGCCCATTACGATGTCGGGCGGAAGCACTACCGCCGTGCTGGCGGATGCAAA